>JAODJU010000040.1:29306080-29324487 GCA_026776725.1 Gnathonemus echidnorhynchus
TGGTGTGGTTTTACTTGCATTTACGGCTACAGGACTTAACTCATACTTAAACTGGCCCAAGGAGGTAAACAAGGATTTTGAAGAAAAAAAAAAAAAAATTGCTTCACAGTTATTATGGAGACATTTGGGAGGCAGCAAGGCTTGTTCATAGCGAGGAGCGATGGAGGTACGTCTGTCTGGGTATGACCTCCGGGGGGGTGAGCTCCTGCTCCGCTCCCTCGCCTGGCGCTCCCCCGTTCTCCAGCATCTCGTGACAGGTGGCCACGTGGCTGTGGAAGAGAGCCCTGGTCTCCTCCGCACATGAGACCGTTTGATCTCGGCGCTGGCCAGTGGAAAAGAACAGCTCGCTAGGCTCCTCCCACTCCACAGTCCGACCTCCCCCGTCCACCTCCCCAAGCCCTAGGTGCTGGGCTGGCAGCAGTGCGGCCCGCGGACCGGCACCCAGCCCCAGCTCGCAGTCCCTGTCCTCGGGGATGATGGATATGCGCTGGCTGGGGTCACCGCGGTTCTGCAGCAGGCGGCTCTCCACGTCAGCCTGGCCGTACTGGACGTTTACGGCGCAGTCCTCGGCATACAGGCTGCCGTTATTCCTATGCACATTCGTCTCCTTGTAAAAGCAACAGGGAAGTCCTTCATAGGCACCCTGCTCCCCAGGGCACATGTGTTCAGAGCCGGGGGCGTACAAGTTTGCAGGGGCGGGGCTTTGGGACTCCGCCCCCCGGCCACATTTCCCCGTCACCGGGAAGCCGGTCCGACAGAACTCCTGACCCCTGCCCTCCAAGTCCGCCGGCGGGATGTCAAAGCAACAGGAACACGCCGGCCCCGGCTCCACCCCCTCGTCCAGCACCAACCCCCTGATCCGGAGATCTGGTCCAGCGCCCTCTAGTGCCCCTGCTGAGGTAGTGGTATTGGTTTCCCTGGGTTCTAGTGAGGAGCGGCTGCTGTAGTTGGGCTCCAAGCTGCAGCTGGACAGCTGGTCCCCAGACCCAAAGGAGGCACCACTGGGAGGCTGCAGGCACTCCTGCCCAAAGGCGCCCGGCGAATCATCCACAGGTGCGGGGGCAGCCCCCGGGTCCCCCGCCCCCGCCCGGCAGGGGCTCCTGCTGCGGTAGACGTAGGGGTCGTAGTCGCTGCTCAGGGAGCTGCGGAAGGTAGAGCAGCTGCCGTACACGCCCTGGTTGCTGACCTCGGTGCAGTCCAGCATGGAGTCGCTAGAGGAGCAGTGACACTGGCCCGAACTGTTACTGCTGCTGTCGCTGCCGGGGCAGTCCGCCAGGTAGCCGCTGCACACCGAGCGGTGGCCGTGGTAGCAGCTGAATCCGGAGGAGCTCCCGGTCTCTCCCAGGCAGGAGGTGGAGGCGGGGGCCATGTGGACGACGGCCGGATACAGCAGGCCCTGCTGGAAGGCGCGACCGTGGCCCTTCTGGAGCCCGCCGGCAGGCTGACCCTCGGCCTGGGGGAAGGTCAAGCCCTGGAAGTAGTAGTGCTGGTACATGGTCTCGTACTGGGAGAAGCAGGCGGCTCGGGAGAAGCCGCGGCTGTGGAACTTGGGCCTCTTGAAGGTGTGGGGTTGGTGGTACATGGGGGCGCGGTGGTCCAGCCCGCAGCGGTGCGCGTTCAGCGAGTGCTCCAGGTGCACGGGCGGGTAACCGCGGAGAAACGCCGACGACTGTGGCGGGTAAAGCGTTGGATCCGCCCGCTGGTCCACAGTCAGCACCGTGATGGGATTGCCGTGGGGATCCATGCTGGTGCGGGTTGGATACGCCGTCACCGGTCCGGCGCGGTGCACGCGCCCCGGGTAATGCACCGGGAGGACGACCCGCTGCTGTCGGCTGTGGACTGGGTTTCCCGGGTCCATGCATACTGGCCCTGGGTTCCCCTTCTTTTGCTCTGTGAAGGAGGGAGGGTCACGTCGTAGCTTAACAGCACAAGAGGAGTCGTATCGTAACGTGCGTACAGTCCTAGCAGGACCTTCCCACGCTCGGCGCCGCAAGTCGGATCTTACCGATGATGTTGTGTCGACAGTGTGGGCAGGTGTGGTGCTGCAAGAGCCAGGGGTCTACGCACTTCTTGTGGAAACGGTGGGTGCAGGGAATCACCCTCAGCTCCTGTGGGGCCAGACAGACAAACACAGCGGGGGTCACAAGCAGCCCAGACTGAGAGGCCCCGGCAGATACGGGCACCTCCAAGCCCCCCCTCTGGAGCTGGGCAACACGCCAACATAGGGAATTCAGTCTGGCTCACATTTAGCCAGATTCCACGTTACAGCTCCGCTCTCTGAGACCGGGAGCGGCTGCCGTTCCCCCAAACTGAGGGAGAGTTCTAGGAAACATTTCTACTGGTTACCAAATTTTTGGTTCTGGGCCACGTGGGAGGTAGAGCCCGTGAGCGAGGAGGCGATGCCCCGGCTCCCGCCTGGCTCACCGTCTCGATTGTGATTAACGCAGCGTGTGCAAGAGCTGACTGTAATAAGTGTGAAAAAAGGAAATGTCCTCACAGGCGATGAGGGCAGTGGGTGAGAAGGTGAGTGTGCAGACATTGCGAGTCAGCAGCGTGCAGAACACTGCAATCAGGCAAAAATTAAATATCTATGTATGACAGTAACCCCACACGTCCAGAGTGGGAGGGGGTTAAATTCCGGCCCCAGCTGTGTGTGCGTGTCTGTGATGGACTGGCGTTCCATCTGGAGGCTCCAGGTCCATCACGGCCCTCTGCTGGACCATTTCATTATGATGGGAGATGGATGATCTAACTGCAAAAATGGGAAGTTCTTGTTGTAGCCTGGTGGTTCCGAAGCCCTGATCCGTGGTCCGGCGCTGCAACAGGACAAGTGTGTCACTGGGCCACGGAACACTGGGGCTTTTGAGGAGGGCCGGTTAATTTACAAAAATAAACCATATATTTTCAAGCCACGCCTTCGCTATGACCCCTAACAATCGCACGTTTTGACTGGGTATGACAAAAACGGAAACGAGTCAACTTAGTAAATCTGTCCCAACAATCAATCTGCTCCCAGAATCCCTGCCCCATTTATAACAGTGTGACATTTTTACAGAATGTGGACCAGTCCACAGTCATCAACAGGTTGGTAACCCCTACTGTAAGATACTTCATCCATCCATCCATCCATCCATCCATCCATCCATCCAACTGGTCAGGGTCACAGGGGGCCAGCAGCAGAGGGCACTAGGCAGGGTTACACCCTGGGCGGCCAAACTAAAGATTAAAGCGATTAAACAGGATCTTTGTGGCCTTTCAGAATAGTGGAGTTTATATAGCCATACCAACACACTGCTCAGTTTAAATGCTTACTGCCATCCACATCGAATGCCCCTCTGCCGCACCCTCTTAAAAAATGTTAGACATAGATAAAGCAGTTTGCATTCGGTGGCTAACTGGAATCCTGACAAATCTCTGGCAGAACACTTTGTTCTGCAGTGTGACTTGGATTATGTGTCAGGAACACTGTATGTAGGAAATGGTTTAAGGGTCCCATCTGTGGAAAATGCACTAGGCATGTCAGAAAGGAGCCTCAAGAGGGTGCCAGAGACATGGCAATTATTCCCCATTCCTTGTAAGAATATTATGTAACACCTATTTATTTTTTATTTTTTTTAAATAACATGCTTGAGAAAAACTGAGTTCAGCAGAGTACAGTTTTAAATTATTTATACAACTGGGATTTCTGGGAAGTAGCTTATGATATGTACCTTGCTATAACGATAGATACGGAAGTTCCCCAAAATCCATTTCCCCATTAGAGTAGATATGCCTCAGCAAGCTTAAAATTACCCGGACTCAAACTTATGAACCCTGTTCCGTACTGAGGGGGGAATCGCTCCCGCTTAAGTGAAACTCGATCGGACGCATTCCTGTGAGTTTTCCTCGGGATTGCAGTTGCTAAGAGACCACTGGGTTCCCGGCCAAAGCTATCCTCCCCCCCGCTCGCTTTCTGGTATGACTCATCCGATCTGCCCGTGTTTTTTTTTGCGAGGGCTTTGTGTTTCTTGCTCACTAAAAATCCCTTTGATGCTATTCACCCTCTTTTATACTAACACTTCCTCTTTACAGGCCAGACCTTTAAATGTCTTTTCAATAGCAACACATTAAAAAAAAAATAATAAAAAACACATATACGCTCCCAAACCGTAGCAGTGCTTCCATTCTGTGACATTTTAACACAACGACAGCACTGCTAACTGCTCCACTGCATATTATCTACAAGTGCCCTGCAGAGGAGGATTCATAAACCGATAAGTTAAATATCCTGACCCCTGCTGATCAATCATAGTGGCAGTAAAACGTGGTGCCCTAAGGGTGTCGGCCTTTGATGTTACGGGCACCCTGCGAGGATGGCAGTAGGTGATAATCGGGCAGCCAGCAGCACACAGCAGGCCATCTACATGGAGGCTGGCGTGACGGGGCAAAGCCGAAAGAGTCAAAGCTTCCGTACCTCGCCATCGATGTACTTCTCCAGACAGATGGCGCAGTCGGAGGTGGAGCTACTGCTCAGCGAATCAGAGGCTCCGCAGCTGCTCTCGCGAGCCCCTTTGCTCTTGGCCTTGAACTTGCGCGTCTCCATCTTCTCCAGTGCTTGGATGGCCATCCTGTTCATGGAACTCTGTGGGAGGTCCGGGATGGGGGGGGAGGGGGGTAAGTCAGACCCCACCAGTCACACCACAGATAGCCACGAGCCAGTCAGCATTCGCAAGATGCTTATTAGGAACGGTGGTCGAAATCTTGAAGATCTCACCTGGCTTCTCCGCTGCTTCAGCTTGATCTTGATGAGGAGCACCAAGCAGACCAGAGACACCACCACGAAAAAGGCAAGGAAGATTCCCATGTCGAAATATTCTGTAGGCTGCTGTTGACCATCAACAGTATGTTAGACATCACACAGGAAAGACACAAGAGCTCATTTAGTTACTAGCCATTTGCTACCATCCAAGACTGTCCAGAGTTGTCAGATAGTGATGGCCATAGATCATCCATATTATACTCACCAGACTAAATTATTGAAGGTTATTATCTGTGTTAATGTGGAACACTTTTCAGGGGAACATTTTATTTAAATATTTTGGCTAAGAGACTATATCTCCGGTGATGTATTGGATTGTATTTGTGCTGAAAGCTAGTGGAAACTATTTTGTAGGGAGAGCTGTCAATGACTTGCTGAAGCAAAGCACTCTGGGAAAAATTTCTGCATGACCTGTCCCAGTCTAATCACAGAGCATATTACCTTGTAGGAAATGCCCAACAAAAGGTATTAAGATACAGTCACTTTATGTGAGCAGGGTTAACCTGAAACTAGACACACAAACACCCAGTGGAACTTTGCAGTCACCATGGTGGTCTTACCCTGGGTGGTCTGTGTTGGATTCTCGCCCGTGCCATCTTCTGCTTGTTCACAATGTTCATCAGCTTCACAGCATCTGTGCCCTTAACATACACCACGGGTCTTTTCAGAGGGTCCTCGGCCACTTGGTTCAGCTGGGAGGAGGGGGGAGACACAAGGCAACACGTTGAAACCCCAACCACAAAGTCCTCCGTAAATTCCGACTGAGCGAATTGCGCTTAATACTGGAGGCTGATTAAATAGTGCGGCCCCATGGCAAGACACGTGAAAAACAGACCCAGAGACCTAGAAAGTACAGTCGGTGTTCCCGGGGGGAAGGAGTCTCAAAGGGGATTAAAGGAATTGAGTGTTCTGAATTTGGACAAAGTCAACCTCTCCCTGGTCTGCTGGGTGCCTTTTGAGTCTGCTGCTGGAGTCTGTAATTTGAAGAACCCACGGGAAATTCCAAAGCAATTCATACATTCTCCTTTTTTTATCGCCACGGTTCCAACCGGAACACGCTCCTTTTTTTCCCCCCTCAACACGGAGCGCTGGGACTCCACCGGGTCCGTCGCCTGAGCCGGAGGCTTTGTTCCCGTCGGGCTTACAAGCCGCTCAGTGGAAGCGGAGCTCTTTGAGGGAACTGCCGCTGGCCCTGTCGCGTAGATGTGTGCTTTTCCACATCGTTTACAAAGGAGAGCGGCGCTGGGGATCTGCGGCCGTGAGAGGTGCGTGTTTGTCTACCAGAGGAAGTTCACACTTACTTGAAAATCACCTCTTGAATTTTATTCCAACTCGCTCTCTTTATTTAATTTAATGCAGTTCTGAATCTTAATGTTGCTTTCTACAAATTCTAAGCAACGTGACTATTTTCAGTTTGAGGGACGGTCATATTGTGGTTTTTCCTTCCATGTGGTCAATGAAATTGATTTTTGTCCTCATACACACTGCTAACGCTATGAAAATGGGGCTGCTACTCTTGGTAAATGACCAAAAACAGCAAGCAAATTGCACAAAAAAAATGCACAAAAATGTGGGTCAATGGTTTTTGAAGCAAGTCAGTGGACAGTTCCTGCACTATTAAGACCTCAATTAAGTTGTCAAGGACATTTAGTAACTGTGTAGTGAGAAGATCCATTTTTAGCATGGTTATTCCAACGACTGGACCAAAGCCAAACGCACCTTGGGAATAGATCAAGTCTACCCACAAGGCCTACAGGACCAAATCTGTGAAATGTAGATATTGTTCTAGTGGCCACTGTTTGTCCAGGCCATGCCTACATGTTAGTGGGACACCACAATCCTCTTGAGGACTTTGGTTCATGATGGAACAGATTTGGAAAGCTGAACTACATTGGGCCGTGTCATTTTTCAGACCGAGGAACGGCGCTCATTTTGAAACGCAGCACAGCGCAAGATGCCATCTGTCTGACCAGGATTATTCGGGGATACGCACCGCAGACATTTAAAAAAAAATGCGTCAGTCACCTGGCTGCAAGAAAGCAGGTTTGTTTAGAAAAAGAGCACTGCACTGCACTGCGGCAGCGGGGCACAGACCTGGTCGATGGCGTCTGGGTTCTCGGAGACGTCGAAGATGACTGCTGTGGCTCCTCTCTGTACGGCTCGCTTAGCCTTAAAAGAGAGAGGACACTGTAAAAACCCACAAACAAAAACTTACAGTCAGTTAAAGTCACGCAGCCCCAACAACACCAACATGTCTGCAACAACACAAATCATGCAGATCAGTCTTCAAGTGCTGGACCATTTAAAAGATGCTACAACATACATATAATCAGCTTTTCCTCCACCAGTGTAATCAGCGTCCTCACTGATAATACAACAGCTAGTATATAATCATCTTAAATTTCATACAGAGGAGCTTTTGGTTATAATACCCACACAACAATAACAAATTACAGAAAGAGCAAAGGCTTCAGAATTTCAAAAATGCACAAAAGAGCTTGCGTAATCTGTACTGTTCTCAACCAATAAAGTGTGCAATTTCCATTCCTGTCCACTAGAGGTCCCTCTCATATCAAACGAGCCAGTGATGAAAAAAATGCAAGCAATTTGCAATAATATAGGCCTACTTACTTAGCAAACTGAAGTCTTCCGCCTGAGGAAAGTTTCTTAATTCTTTGGTCTTAAGACAAGCGGGCCTACTCTGAGGATATCATTTGCTTTCAAGATTCAAGTCATCGCCATTCAAATTTTTATTCAAGGGAAACCGTTGAGAATGCCGGCCTGGGGAAAAGGTTCAAGAGCTTCAAGAGGGGAAAAAGTATACTATAGGAGAGGATGGCTTCTGTGTTAAACTACAGATAACTAAAATCCGGGATTCAACTTTGAACTACCGATAATGAAAACAGCAGAACCCGCAGAATACAAAAATATTTTAAAAGGAATTCCCAAGCTTTTTACAGAGACCCTTATCTTTATTTCAAATTTCTCAGCGCCCCAGTGCTGCTCTAACCAATGTGCAAGTTTCCAGCATCCTTGAGGAATTGGTTTTCACCTTCTGGCAGCCTTCTCAGGCAGAAATGCAGCCACACGTGCTCAAGCCTCCGGTACAACTGTCATCACGGCACCATACACCATAAAGAACGTGAAGCCGATCTGCAGTAGCATGAGCTTGATGGCTCCCGCCAATCTGAGGGCATGACCAGATGTGTGAGACTTCATTACCATCGTTAAGATGCTGCTAAGATACTGCCGTTTCAGCTCTAATGGTGAAACTTATTTTGGTGAGGCAAAAAAAAAATAAAAAATGCGATGAATTAAGCCAGGTTTGCAGGGCTATTAAAGCTAGCTATTAAGTGAAAGTGAGAAAAGAGGTTCTATACAGCATGCAGGATCTTTTACTACCTCATATATGGCCAGCCCTGCAGGAATTTAACGGACTCTGTATTGCAAAGATGACTGCCTTCAAACTCTATTTAACCTTCATATAGACGCCAATGTATGTACACTGCATGCGCCTGCAGCCAAGCAAATGTTCGCGCTCGTCTTGGGCAATAGGAGTTCATGTGAATGCGACATCCGCCTCTTACGGAGATGAATCGCAGATTGGGGATGAGGACAAAGCTAGATGGCGAGATCCCATTTCCATACGGTGCAAAACTAAGAGATCACTAACAGCCCGGGAAAACTGCTCTCGCCGTAGCAGTCTATAGTCTGCCGGCCAGCATCCGTCCTCCCTCACTTCAACGCTGGTCAAAAAGGAAGTCTGAGGTCTGAAAACAGTGCACAGAAGCCAGATTTGTATTATTACAGGGTGCAGATAGGAAGTAATTTGTGTGCAGGAGCGGCTCTTTACTGAGACACTATGGGCAGGTTTAAGTAAACTTCCTGTAGCTCAATTTCCAGCTCGATTCCACGTGAGGCACAGAAGTCCCCCCCCGCCGCCCCCCCCCCATCCAGGGGCTTACGAAAGTGACAGTCCAGGGCTATTCTGTCACACAGCAACGTCATTGTGTCCTGTAACTTTGTCCATATCGACAAAGTAATTAATCGTTTCTCTTTCATTGCCTGTTTAGCAGCATCTGGCCCTGTCAGATGTCAGAAGCCCCACGATGCCTCACATGTAAGGGACTGGTGGATTCGTTAAAGTCTCACAGGCATCGCTGTTGAAACTTCATTCCTGTTCAACTTTCATCTTAAACAGCAAGCAGCTGACAATTCTACAAATGACCCGCAAATGCAGGATTTTGCAATATTTAGTCTGAAACCGTATCCTCACTCACATTTTAGTTAAGCGACAGTTTATATAGTATACTAGACTACCTCCTTGATTTTTTCTAAAAGGGTTTGTGTTGGGTGGTGGTGGTGGGGGAAATATACCTAAAATCTTAGGTCTAACATGAGACCTGAACTGAAAACCTCATTTTTAGTCTCGACTTAAGACATTTTCTCCTCTTCTGAAACTATTCTTGAAAAGTTACATACAAGTTAAGACAATACAGCCTACTTTACTCACTCTACTTTAAAGAGCTAAGCGATTATTATATTGTGTTATCACCATAAAAGAGAACTTCTGCAGACTTCAACTTAAACTACCCACAGCAGCTTAATACTGCTCACGAAAATCCCCAGGTACAAATGGCTAAAAACCAAAGACTTCGCTGTCCAACATTAAAACAGACTTAAATGTGAAAGCTATTTCAGCCAGAGAGCAGATGGGCGGCAGCCAACGCGGACTGACCCTCCCCTTCCGCTCAGACCGCATGACTGACCCCCCCGAGCACACCAGCGGCCCTAAACACGTGGACCTGCAGATATTAGCGGTGGCCAGCGCTACTCTAAGTTGACGACAGGGACTTTAATACCCCGACCATGTCATAGAAAGTTTCATCTTCCGCTTTTATCATCATCATAGCTGGAGAGTTTTTCCTTTATAATTTGATATACCTCATGATCAAACACAGGGAGAAACCCCCCTGCCCTCCCCCTTACTGCAGGGTGCTAGGCTAAAGCCCATTTAGTTCAGTCAGAGTGTGCCCCTTTGAAGTTTGCAATCCTAGTTAATAATTAATAGCTCTTGGTAAAACAGCTTAAGAAAGAATGAATCCTCGCACTGGCAGGATATGCATTGCTGGGACTTGCCTGACGAGAGAGAGAAAAAAAAAAAAAAGTACCTACAGGCGAACTATAGGCCACAAAACAGCTAACCCCCCCCCCCCACTCCCAAACTCTTTTTAAACCCATCCCCATTCCCCTCTGCCAAAGCCGTGAAACACAAAGCATCCTGGGATGCGTCAAACTGGGCTCTCAGAGTTGAAACTGGTCCTAGTTCTGTCTCTCCGTAAATGTTTTGCTGTTATCAGAAAGACATGCTGCCTCCAAAACCATTGTCCTCCTCCCAAACACGTAGGAGTTTAGCTCCAGCTGCATTCAAGAGTTATAGGAACAATAAAAGGAACAAGCACTTCACCAATTGAATAGTTCTCTGCTGATACACTATTCATACGCACTAGTCTCAGTTCTGATCCAGGTAAACATCACAATAAATTGACACTAGACTGACAGTAATGGTGCCAAGCAATAATGCTAAAAGAAAAATGTCTTCATTGTGACACAGACCCAATTGTCCACCTTGTCCTAGAAAAGAGTAGAAAAGAACCAGATGACAGCAAGTCTTATGAAGCTAAGGTGGAGATCCAATACAATCTGTGAGCATCTCCTGAAAGCGACCAAATCCTCCCTGAACTTGCTCATGAAAGGGATCCAGGTGTCCAGTACAGACTTCCTATTATACACAGAGATGTCGTTCTTCACTTCTTCACAGCCATGGAGCTGGCATAATTACCGAAAAGGTTCTTTCAAGTTCACGTAGACTGCAGGCTGCTCTGCTCCGGAGTTTCAGAAATGGCCGACACCCAGATCTAGCGTGCGATTCTGGGGGACAGTGAAGCTCCAGACTTCAGAGTCAGCAACAGCTCCTCAGCTGGACCGCCTGAGATATTGGACTGTAGACAAGCAGATCTTTTGCTTGAAGGCCGTACAGCCACCTGCACTCCAGCATCGGTGGAGCTCCACCTGCCTCACATTTAACATCTCTGTCATGTTTCATTTCACTTTTTCTTTGCTTTAGGGGAAAGAGGGCTCATCCATTCAAGACCACTGAGCCCAAATATGCAACTGAGTGTATGATCCCTCCTCCCCCCCAAAGCTGCGGTTCACCTAAACAGAAAAACTCAGTGTCTTCACTTTGCATTTTGTTCACACTTATAATAGAATAGCAGATATATCAAATATGCCTGCTGTTGAACTCTCATCCACTCATTTCAACTTACATCAATATTATAATTAAGACAACTGCAGGTTGAACTCTACTATAGTGTAATGTTAATTCATTAAGGCAAAATTTCCCCTGCCAAAGATCCCCTTTCCCTTCTTAAAAGTATGGAGGTACGTAAAATTACTGAGAGTGGTTGTCGATAACAGGTTTGGGTGCCTGCTATTTCCATAGGACACATTAGTAACAACACAGAGACCATAACACTGGTCTTGAGCAAACCTCTGTCACATGGTGGGGGTTGGAAGAATGTATAGTGGTTGTGGTATTATATTGTGTTTCATCCACTTCAGTGGTGGTGGGGGGTTTGGGTGTCACTGATCTGGAACGACACACCACTGCCCTCGTCCCCCCACCTGAAGCCAGAAAGACAGCCCATTATCCATTTCGGCTCATGTGTTACAGGTATCCTCTTGAGACAAAAGGGAAAAAAAAAAAAATCAAAACATTAAATGAAACATTTTTTGTCTAGCCTAGGTACTATAAAACAATCTAAAAATAAACTTAGCTTTTTATACCACAGAGCTAGTGTGGCTAGTCACCTAACCATAACCAGGACCCTACACTTACCAATGACCCTGATCTTGTGATGGCCAAAATGATGCCTCATGAACCATTTGCTATATTTTTTGACCCCACTAGATGGTGCTCTTGGTTCATTTTGGGGCATGCTGTGAGCCATCTTTTTTTGAACAGACAGCACCATCTAGTGGGGCTGAAAAGTACAGCAAATGGTTCATGAAACGCTGTTTTGGTCATCACTACCCTAATCCTAGCCACCTAACCATAACCATAGAAATTTATAAACATCTAGCTGGTCACAGGGCATCTGTAACACAAAACATTTATGCAATTTTCTTTTAATGGCAGAAAAGAACTTCCCAGCCAACAAGATAGACAACACGCTAAACTCCTAATGCTACACATGCTTGAGAGACCAAGGGTGGCTCTGCGGCTTTACAGCCATCATTGCAATCAAGAAGTCAGAGACAAACAGAAGATGCTCAGGGTAACACATGGCTCTTGAGTTAAACCGAGATCAATGGAAGATCAGAGGTGCAGCAGTGAGTCTTTCAACTAGATTGTACATATTTAGCTCAGCATCCAACTACGCGCAAACCATTTAAAGCTAATCACTGACAAGAAAGCAGTGCTAAGGGTCAACTTTGTCCAGCAAAGTAAAAGACAGAACATTTCCCATTAAAAGTTTCTTCACAATTGTTCAGAGGCGGTTAACACGGATCATTTTTCCTTAACTGTCACCATGGGAACATCAAAAAGAGTATTATCGTTTAAGATTCAAAAAGGTTATACGGACCATACAAACCACACCAAATTATAAAACGACAATTCCATAGGTATATGTAAGGTATTGTTCAGTTGCTGTTCCATCCATCCATCCATCCATCCACTACAGGGTCGAGGGGTGCTGCTCTTTAAACTCTTGATTAAAAACTGAAACAGATTAAAAATTTACATTCTCAAAAGCAAAGCCTTGCCAAAAAATTTAGCCCTTGATGTCTTTCACCAAGTTAATAGCCTCAGAAACGTCCTTGGTGGACCTTATCTCCACTTGTCCTAGACACCCAGGTTTAACTTCGGTTGACAAGCTGACAAATACATGAAAAGTGGTTTCTGGCCCTTCAAATAGCTCCAAAAGGCAAAAGCTATCCAGCAGAATAGCAACCCCCATGCCATCAGTTCCCCATAACCAGCCCTGACAGCACTTACGAGCAGAACACAGAACCCTGTGTGGCCTCCTCACTCACAGAAAGACGTTAAGTTATTTTCCCAGGAAAGATTTGATATTAAAGGAAGTTATTTATGAGTTTCCATTTTTCCTTTCAGCAGAGTACTCCATATGATTTGCCAATCAACCTGGTGGCTCTGAAGTACTGCAGAATTAATGAACTCCAGTCTGCACCGTGGCTTCGGGGGCAATCAAAGCACGAGTCGGCAGATTCTGCTGGGAAAAGGGGCTCGCCATTCGGCTAGCAGACCGTGCCAGCCAGAGGGGAGCCCTGAGACGGCAAGAAAAGCAGCACTCCTATCAAAGCCTTATCAAATCTTCAAGGAAGGGAACCATCTGCCTCAAGCTTTCCACTGAAATCGGCCAAATCGTCTTCTTCACAGAGAGGTCCCAGGAGCATAAATTGTAAAAGGCAAGAAAAAGGAACACCCCACCCCCCCACCCAGGAGAGGAATGCTGGGCAGCAAACACAGAAGGATGGCCAACTGGTCCTGACGCGAACTCGTAGAAGCGTGAACCATTGTGTGACAGTTGAGAGCGAAGGGGCCCGAATCAAATTTAATGAGAGCATCCCCTCGGCATTTCAGAATCCAAGGTCCCATTTCTGGATAGCTGATTTTAAAGTCCAGCTCAAGATGAGGATCCGAACTATTCAGCATTAATCAAAATCAATAGGCCCACCCACTCCGCTAATAAACGCTACTTGTTTGGACTGCCTGACTAATAGCTCTCGATAACGTTACCATCGATTACGTCCAGCGGCACATAGCTTCACGCCACATGCTCACATACATGTCAATAACTCCTAAGTCACTCCCAAACACCCGGCTGACTCATCCTGCTGCTGCAAGAGCTGGATCTTGGTCACCTTCACACCTTCCTCACACTGCCCACTGTTACATTCACCCATCTCCAGCTAGCTTTACCAAACCAGCTTCTTGTGGGCAGTGGTGACTTAATGGTTAGGGAAGCACATTTCTAATTGAAAGATTGCCAGTTCGAATCCCCGACCAGCAAGACACCACTGAGGTACCCTGAGCAAGGTCCCGCCCCCAAGCACTGCTCCCCGGGCGCTGAATTAGCTGCCCCCTGCTATGTCACGATGTCACATATGGATTAAACGCAGCGGACACATTTTGTTGTACACTGTGTGCTGTGGTGTGTCAACAATGACCACTGATCACCAAATCTGCTTAAGTATAAAAAGCCAAAAAAATTAACCAAACAGAAGGGAAATAATTATTCTGCATGACCTTTAACATACACTGGTTAAATTTAACAGCTGATCTAGTGCTATGAGGAGGATGCCTGTACCGGCAGGAACCTGTAACGGGATTTCCTCAAACCATCATTAACTTCCTTTTCTAATATATGTTTATAGGCAGATAAAACCTGGCTCATGTGCGTCCACACACTGAGGCATTATTACAGTGGGGGAGCAGCAGCACAGCTCACACACTCCACAGGCCCTCCACCCCCCCCTTCCTCTTTCTGTTTTTCCGGTCTTTCTCACATATGACTCCTTTAACTCCTTTACTAGATACTTGGGTTAATTTATCATTTTTATCCAGCACAACCCCCCCCCCCCCCCCCCCCCCCCCCCCACCCCCCCCCCCCCCCTTCCCCAACTTCCCTGCACCAGATTACAAATAATGGCACTGCTCATTTTTTGTTGTGAAATCCGGGAGGGAAATTTTTTTACTAAGTAATACTGAGCCGCATGCCCACCCAAACAAGAGTCTCCTCTTGCTCTCTTAACACCCCCAGATCAAACATACCCTGGATCACTTGTGCAAAGCATAAATAATTATGACGCACCAACCCTTGCAGCATAATCAGTTTTTTTTTGTAGTGCATTAACTAAAGCTGACACACTCACCGGGATCGCTCAGAATTCCGTTTTTTTTTTTATTATACAATTTTTATTTTATTATACATGTGAGGACGACATCAGGCAATTAATGCAGTTTCTGTGCCTTCTCCCTGCAAATAACCAACAATGTAAATCTGAGACTGGCATCCCGTTCAGGGTGTACCCTTGTGCTGTCTGGGGCAGGTTACCAGCCCTCACCAAGATGGATGAATGGATGGATGGATGGATGGATATACAGGCTGTGTCCAAATTCAGGAGCTGCATCCTTCGAAAGACATGGTCTAAGTAGCCTTTGTAGGCTGCGTCCTTTCAAAAGTTTGTGCAATGAATCTTGGGATCTGGACAAAAGAACAACACATAACACATTTCTAGGCTGCATTTGAAGGAGTCTTTGAAACGGGACAGCCTTGTCGCACCGCTATGACACGTTCAGTCTTTGAATGCAGCCTTAGAAGGATGCAACCCTTGAATTCGGACACAGCCACACACTGGACAGACAGATGCTGCCCTGTTTAAGCTACCTAAGGAGGATGTTTACTACAAAGAATTATAATCGGCCACATGACAGGCTTGGACTACTTGGAGCCTTCAGAGGATCTCCAAAGTACACAAAACGGAAGCGTAAGACTCTTACTTCAGTTTTTTTTTTGTCCTTCTTGGGCGTCCTTTTCCTCTCAAGGACACTGACATTCAGAAAGGCCACACCTCTGTTGTCACAGAGGGGTTGAGGGGATGGGTGGGGGGGCAGGAAGCTGGATTACTTTCACCACGGAAGCCCGATAGCTTTGAAGAGCCCAAAATAGTCAGTGACAACTATGGCATAGATGCTGATAAGATGAAAGCATAACTAACGGAAGCCGTAATACCCAAACAGGCTAGGAGCGAGGCTTATCACGCTCTCGGGCCAGTCGGAAACATCGCTGAACCAAGCTTAATTACAGGTGGGGGGGCCGCAGTCACCAAATATGATACCAAGAGACGGGCCAAAGATGAGCCGGGTCATGAGAACGTGCCAAACTCTCCCAATTAGTTTCTTTGACTGATAAATTATTCTTTGTCGGTGTTTCTGCTCAAGATGACGGCGACAAGGTCACGACAAGAATTCCCCACCAGAATATGAACTTCTCTGTCCAACTCTGAGAGCTACAACTTACCAGCAATTTGATCAGTTTCATGAGTAAACAAATGAAAACAATCCAGCTTCCCAGTGGAAAAGGAAGCTCCACTTCTGAACGTGGTTTATAGAGGACAGCAGTGATACAGGAAGAGCTCAGTCTATGCTTATTTAGCAGGAAATTTCTATGGCCCTAATTAGAGGGCAACACATTCTACCATCTTTTTCTAGGCGCCACCCCCCCCCCACACACACACCGTAAATACGCCCCGAGGTCCAAGTCTCTGCTTGTGTGAAGGTATCATCTCCCTTTGTAATGGTATCCCATTTTGGAAAGGAGTATTCCTCTCTGGCCAAACACGGCAGCAGGTCAGGGCTGGACCTTCACGGATCCTCGGCTGGGAAGCGCTTAACCCTTTAGACACCAAAGTGCGGGGAGCAAGACCTCTCTGCAGACCTGCTACGGTGACTGCTTACTCTATTCTAATTCACCAGCTTAAAGGGGCAGTCGGCATTCACTCAAAGTGCACTCTATTAGAAATGCATTTGTTGTTTGCAGTTGAGTTTTATGTAACACCATTCCAACCCTGCTGCCTGAAATCAATTAAAGATTCACATATGAGCAGTTGACCATGAGTTTGGGGCCACTTGAAAATTTGAAGAAAAAAAAAAAAACAGAAAAAAGAAACAAAACAGATATTTGATTACATTGAGAAATTGATGATATGTGAATTTTCGCCAGTGTGAACTCCATCATTTAAAGGCACAGCAAACTAATGAATTGAAGTGAAGCTTCATTTACTTAAACGCAAACAGCGATTTTTTTCCCACTCAAATGCGTGAGACAGTGAGCCCCTTTGAGGCCTGAGCATCCCAACGTGTCACTTTCATCTCTCCCCAGCGATAACAGGCCCTTTGTTCCAGGTGCTGGGTCATCATCAGCCCAGCTAGCTGAAGGCAAACGCTGACGGGTTTGCAATATTTAGTAAATAAGAATGCTTATCAAGCTTACAGTAGAACGAAATGCGTGTAAAGATGAACGACTCTGATCTGCAGTCAACTGGTCTAACCTGCCCCCCCACCCCCAACTAGGGAGTCCGGTACAGCGGGCTGGAGGGGGGGGAGCAGCTTCAGCCGAGGCGCCATAAATCTACGCACTCCTCACTTCAAAGGGCCGGTTCTAGTCGTGACTTCGCTGTGACCGCGCACGCACACACACACACACGCACACAGGTTTGTAATTATATCTTTGTGGGGACTCTCCATTGATTTCTATTTCTATCTCTAATCCCAACATAACTACCTTAATCCCTACCCAACCCTAACCTTAACCATAAGTAACCAAACAAAATACGAGACTTTTGACGTTTTTACTTTTTTGACCGCATTATCAGATCTTTGTGGGGACCTGAAAACGGTCCCCACAATGTCAAAAAAAAAAAAAATCGGTTTTTATTACATTGTGGGGGGCATATAAACCTAATCCACACACGCACACGTACTCAAGCACGTAGACAAGCACACCCCATGTTCACGGCGTGCTGCCTGCCTTTCTTACATGTTTGCTTTTGCAGTGCACTCTGGACACACCCATCGGAGAACATAAAACACTGTTCAGAGATGCGGGTGCGCGGGGCGGTGGCAGGCGGCCGGGGGGGTGGGGGTAGTTTCCATAACACAGTACAAAAGAGTAACTCTGCCTCCCAACAACCTACGTCAACTGACGGCTTTCTCGGCAACAAGGAGCCTGCAGGTGCCCAGGAAGGGCAGCTGCTGGACCCCATTTGCACGCTCAGTGGTTCCCTGGTCACTCTCAGCAAACACCTCCATCCATTGTTGCCCACTGCTTCACTACTCAGCACCTACACATAGTTTGGGCACTAAACATAGTTTAGAGTTAAACTCATCTCGACGCATAAGCAGGATGTCACCTTCCTCCATATGGAGGAGAAAGGATCTCAGTGGGATCACATTAGCCTTTGTAGACATTCCACTTTAAAATACTCATACTGAAAGATCATGTCCACAGGCACTGGACCACCACTTAAACCTGTGCAGTCTAAGGAGCGACATGGAGGATCTGATAAACAGGTCGTCCACACCTGAAGCACAGACCCTGCACTTAGTCACACCCAGATGTCCCATTCATCTACGATCCCATTTGGAAAAGGGGAGCCGCCTCTACTCTCTGCCCCCCGACTCCCCCCACAGCCACACGGAGCACAAATCTCCGATCATCCCAGACAACGAGTTTCTCCTCCTCCTCCTCCAAGGAAGGACAATGGTGGACTCAGCCCCCTCCCTGCTGGTTCCTGCCTGTCCACACCCATTCATAGTGAACATGGAGTGAGCCCAGAGTCTCCCCCCGAGTCTCCCCCCGCTACCAGGTGTGCCTGCTCCCCCCAGCCGCCCACCAACTTGCCCAGGCCCAACCCACTTCAGTAAACCCCCTTCCCCCGCTGATTAGCTCACACTGTCAGGTCACAGCTGGGCAGCAAACCCCCCCCCCCCCCGCCACCCCCCACCCAGTCGCACCACAGA
>JAODJU010000040.1:29331080-29344651 GCA_026776725.1 Gnathonemus echidnorhynchus
CAGCCATGTTTGTTCCGAGATGTGGGTAGCTCGAACGGGAGATTGTCGGACGTGATGTCACTCAACTCGGAATTTCCAAGTTCCGAGAGAAAAACGAACGCACCACTAGACGGTCTCTCCGAAAAGGTGAGAACAAAAGGAGTTCCTAATCAGCATTATGTCAGTGAATTAACTGAAGAGCACATTTCCAAAAGTCACTCAGTCCATTTTTTATTGTTTTTGAGGCGAGACTGCAAACGCCTGGCTTCCTCGTCATGTTACAATATCGGGAACCAAAACTCATTCATGTAAATCAACCAAAAACTTCTCTTAAATATCCAAAAGTCACTAAATCCACAGAAATGGTACTTACTAATGAACTTATGCCATCCATGAATTTTGGAAATTTGCTCTTCAATTGCTAATAACACAGCTCCACAAAGATAAAATCAGCGCCTCGTTAAAGCACCGGCATACTAATAAGCACTACATGGAAACGGTCATGCTGTGCATTAAACGTAAATGATTTCTTACAATTAGAATAATTTTTCCCATTTAGACTTTAGGGACAGTGTGGCCTTGTACCATTTCAGTGCAGGAACATCAACACCTCTTAGAGCCTCTGATTGGATTGAAGCTCCGAACTTAAATAAATAAATAAAATTAGAGAAAGACTTTGAGGTCCGCTCTTCAAACACATACCAGTCATAGTCTATCAGAATATCTTAAGTGGCTCTTTATCCACTAGGCTGCTAAATTACCCACAGATTCCGCACAAAGCGCGCAGAGAGCACAGAGGATGTCTGGAAAGAAGATTAGCAGCGAGGATCGCAGACGGCAAAAATGCTGACTCACTCTGGCTCAGAAGTAGGGGCACTATAATTAGAGATAAGAGTATACGTTAGCTTATTTTACTTAATTTGAATCTTTACTTCGCATGATCTGAAAGATGGCTGTGTAAATAAGACAAGAGGTCAGAAATTTAATCCAAGGGCAATTTCTTCTCCCCTTCGCAGGCATTTAACAGGAGTGGTCTAAAAAGTTAGTTTTAATTAGCTGCCATGAGGATTAGGCTGCAGGCTTTGTTCGTCTTGAGGACTTTTACAAAACGGGGAGGGGGGGGGGGTTTAAATTAATTGTTCTACTGCAATGTTCTCAATTATTCTACACCAAAACTGAAGTTCACTGGCTCCATGATGTCTCCAGCCTATGCACAATGGCCGATCGGGGCCTATGAAAACTCAAGCACACTGTCACGACAGAACATTACTGGCAGCATAGTGCTCTAGCCATAAACCTCACGGTTTTAAAACCCAATGCTTTCTTTGTTTAATCAATTAGCAAAATGCAATGTTGGCATTTCCAGTGTCCAGGCTGAAGGACCTCAGTGAGAGCAGAAAAAAGTCCCCAGTTGTCATTTCAACCCTTTCAGCACACAATGCAGCACAATAGGCAGATTGATTATGCATTAGATTTGCCAAGGATGGCATTCCTTCATCATTCAACATGTGGTAGATAAAGAAGCAGGTAATTTTGCCCCAAATTGTCCAAACTGGATTAGAGCTTCTGAAAGAAGATTAATGGTTAAGGCCCAGCCTGCTTAGTCCAAGGCTGTCCCTCCCCACACTAGGGGGTGGGGTGGGGGGATGATGTCTCCTTACTTGCATTAACTGTTGCTGAACTGACCTGCTTGCATTTATTGGATTAGCCCAGTGACCATACAATCCCTATCCATTCGCCCCCCCAGAGATGCCCTCTCTCCAAATGACCCCTTTACCCCCCCCCCCCTTTTCCTCCCTTGCCCTATTCTGACCAGCTTGAACTATTTTTAGGTGTGCAAGGGGATCAACCGAAATAAACAAATAAAAAAATCCCCCAATTATCTTCTCAGCCACAGACAAACTGGGATGGGGGGGGCACAGGGTATCATGGGAAATTCTATGACTAAATCCCTATACATTGTATGAGATTAAATCACTACAATGATTCTAAAATGGATGGGGAGGATTAAGAAAATGTATCGATGATCATTTCTTTGGAGGACATCTGCTGACCAAACAGATAGATCTGACATGTTTTTCTGTGGGCACTGATATTTTTTTCGGTTTTAATTTCCTTAAAAACTTATGGTCATATTTACACTTACATTTATTTATTTAGCAGCTGTTTAGTCCAAAGCCACTTAGAAATACAGATCAGAATCAGCTACCATTCCTGGACTTAAGGGCCTAGTTCAAAGGCCTCAACCAGGCATTGGGATTCGAACCCTTGGTTATGGGCACAGATACCTGACCTGTTGTGCTACAACTGGCAATCTGGACACAAGCAAACACGTCTTTCCATCTAGCGACTGCAGTGTCACACAGATTCGGGGTGTCTTCGTAGACTGGGTGACGTCCCACTTCGGTGATGTGGTCCGTACTTTTCTATAATTTTGAGCAGGAGAGACAGGAAGTTGCTTCAATGGGGTGTGGTGACTTCAGCCAGTGACCTCCATGGAACAGCAGCATCTTCAACAGCACGATGGCTTTTACTTCACTGGCGAACATTTGCTTTATGCCAGACCACGGAAGTGCGTGCTGGAGAACTGGCAAACGGACAGCCTTTAAGCCCAGTGTGGTGGAGCGGAGCCCCTTTCGGAAGCCATGCCCACGGGCCTCTGCGCTCAGGGAAAACGGGCAAACAGGGAGACAAAAATCAGAGCGGACAATTCTCCGCAACGTTACCATTTCAGGGGTTTCAGGAAGCAAACGAACAAACTTCTCTCACGTTAGAAAAATAAACCTGCTGGTTCCCACAGGTGACAGTCCTGGGCTTCAGGCATCATGGCTAACCAGCTATTTTGGTCCATTTAACTGTTAAAAGCATTTAACTGTGCAAAAGCAAAATATACTGAGGTTCATTGTTTTATTCAGAATGAAAGCATGATATTCCTCACATGATATTACCTTGGGCAACATGATTCTGCCATTACATTCCAACAAGACCACACCCCACAAAATTTAATTGGTTGATTGGGCTAATGTAAAAATTTACACCTGAGATATAGTGTATTTTTGTTCCTTTTTTAACTTTAATTCGCAAGTTCATGTATTAAAATGTGATTTAGATCAAAATTCAAAAGACTGTACCACAGTCAAAGATTAGATTGAAATGGATCTCGAAGGACTGGCCATTTCAGAAGCATTTTCCATTTGCTGTGGACAGACCATCATTTTTCTGAAGACGAGGCTTCTTAGATCCTTCTGTCATGCTGGAAAGCAGTACCACACAATTCTGCTGTGCTCCTGTTTGCATTCTACAGCCTAATTATGGGTGTAGAAACCAAATGTTACAAAGGCAAATCGATTCTGCAAAAATCGGTTTTCCACACAAATCCACTAACCAGCCTTCTATTCAAAAGGTGAAGCACAAGAAAAATACAAGATTCATTCAGGAGTTGCAGAATTATCCCGATATTCCATGTTTTCTCATTCCCACCATCTCTCACACCCACACACGCACCTGTCACAGGAGGGTTTTGGTGGAGTTGGCTTCCCGATGAACAAAAAGCCACACAGAAAGTGACTGTAAGGTGACCTTCGGCTTAAAATCCATACCGACGTGGAACGCAGCCTGTGCCAGCAGTACACACACACTAGCTTTTTGTCTTCAAATTGGTCCAGTTGGGTTTTTGTGATCACTTTTTTTTTTTTTTTTTTTAAATAAAGGCTACTGCAGCATTTTGTATTTTGTTCGACTGTCAGCTGGGATTTGGAGCAATCAAGTTTTGGGATGGGCTCGGGGGGGGGGGGGGCGCAGGGCTCCACCTTTGCTGAGAACAGGGTTGCCAGCTACTGTGCTAAGCTCCCACCTCTAGAGGGCGCCAACCAGGGCACCTGACGCCTCACTTTCTCCACCGCGGCGGTCCTGGGGCTGGCTGGCAGGACAGGGGACCTGGGCTGCGGTGGCAGCCCGCGCTGCGTTTTCACATGGATATCGCATTACGCAGGCGACGCGCTCAATGAAATCACAGGTGGGATCTCAGCTATGCTTGTAATAATAGGATCGACAATCACCGATAGGCCCTCTCCTGTCTGCGGATCTGTCAAAGAAAAACAAACAAGGAGGGCAAAAATACTGAGAGCACAGGCGTGTGTGTGTGTGTGTGTTACACATGCTTCCAGTCAATACGGTGGACCAGACGAACTTTCTTATACTTTAGAAAATGATCCATTTCACTGGTGCGGTGCAGTTTGAACATGAACGAAATGTTCGCGAATCCATCAGCCAGGCTGTAAGACGGCTGTTAAAATGAGAGTTGGGGGGGGGTAATTCACTGACCGTGCAAATGCCCGGAAGCAGCTATATTTACACGTGCATAAGAATTATCAAAAAAAAAAAATGAAAGAAGAACTCTTCTTTGATAAAAGTGTTAACTTGTAGTAGCACATTTTTGATTAATCCTTTCCACATACCAAACAGTTCAGGAAAGTGTGAACAGTCAGTTTCTAGCAAATAAAACTGATTCCTGCAGCTGCTAACATTACAGGGATGCATTTGATAAAATTAACCTATTATGTTTGTTAGCCCATGCTAGCCCCCCTCCAGAAACAATCTCCCAAGGGCTGAGCCGATCTGGGTTTGTAACAGGATCAAAACAGGCATACTTTGGAGAGCTCTGTCTAGTATCCCTCTCAGAGGAAATCAAAATGCGAGTCACACCAGCTATACCACTTCTTTTCAGTCAGCAGCACAATTCACTGAGCCTTTGATCATCTCAACAACTACTTCAACCTCCCTACCAACCCCTCCCCTAGTTACGGACACCCCACCCCCAAATTTCCAACATGCCCCCCTTCCATGTTTGTCCACTACATGCTACACTGCCCTCGCTGGATAATGGCTCAGCAGAACTTCACACAAGGAACTTCACAAATTACAAGTAGTGGCAGCTTACAAACCGGAAGGATGATTTCTACCAATCACACTATCAAGGTGATTCTGCAGCTCCAGCTGTGGTCTACAGTTTGACCAAGAAAAACTAAAAAAGCTTTATGGAACAATCTAAATACCCAAATGTCTAAGCCCTGCAAAGAAGACGTGCCTGAAGTCTTGAAGCACTCAGACTCCAAACTGCTTTTTCCACAACAATGCAGTTGCAGCAGTTAAGCATCACACAAGATATTTATTCGGAGAATGAAAGACTTCATCCTCCACAGTTTCCCTCTTTTTCTTGTCATCCTGACAATGGAAACATGATCGGAGAACAAGAGACCCTCCCCCCCACACACACACCCCACCAAGGGACATTCCCCAAACAGCCCAGGCGTATCAGAAAACAGAGAGCTCATATTTGCATCCGTGTGCCCAGTGCTGTGTGGAAGGAGCAGTAGACGATCCAGCTTTCTATGCCCCCCCCAACACCCATAAATTGTATGTTTGCTGTGGATCACAGACCACAAAAATGGAGGCAAGATGTTAGGCATGTTGAGGGCATTCCTGTATCTTGATGAAATGCCACAAAATGAGCTGGGGGAGGGGGGGTTGAAACCCCAGGGGGTTTACAGCTGGCACAAATCTCCTGCATATGACGCCAAGCCCCCATACACTCATAGCAAAATCCAGTCAAAAACTAAAATACACCTTTGCAAGCTGGTACATTATGTACTTTCAAGAGACATTTACCTGTTGGATAGAATGGCCAATGATTGGCAGCTCACCATCTGACTGCTTTAAGGAGTAGGACAGGTCAGATAAGTTGAATTAGGATATACAGATAAATAGCTACTCTTCCTAGTTATATCATCATCATACAGGAGAGAAATGATGTGACTCAGGCTCTCCACGAGGCAGGTTCGAGCACCAACCTTAACGTCACGGAAACGCAACAGGAACATCAGACTCACGGGTCCTTCCGTTTGGTTCCAGGGTTCAGAGACCTGCAGTCAGAAATCCTGCCAACGCCTCCAGCCAGGAAGAGAGGCCGACCCTAATCTTTGGTCCTCTACACTACCGAAAGCACTCTTGGGCTAGAGACTGTAGAACGTATCTGCCGATAATATAGTCTGCTGCCACGGAGAAGGTAGGAAAATATTTGATCAAAGCCACAAGTGAGCCCCTTGGGGCTTTAACCACTTAAGAGTCTGGACCCTGACCACAAGACTCAAAGCAGCTTTCAAAACCAGGCCCAGTGCTGGGTGCAGCACCTCTCCCTCAGCCCCAGGCCCAGGCCAATGAAAGAACAAGCCTCCACATTCCCTGTTCTGCCTATAGATGAAAATCGTAATGCCCACAGCAATTAGCCTCCCGACTTCACGGTTTAAATTTCTTGGGAGCATTGTTTCAGACTGGGGGGGGAGGAGGAGGTGAAAAAAAAAAAAAAAAAATGTAATGACCCGTCATTTTGCCCGATTATTTTACAGAACTTAGCCTGTTACAAAAAAGATGACTATATTCCAAGAAAAGTTGTCAACATCATTAAAGTCAAAACATAGTTCAATTCATGAGAGGAGAACAATGATAAGCTAATATTTACAGGAGGGTCTGACTTAGTCAACAGCAAATTACAGTTTATAACTATTGACTTTATTAGTAAAACATTTTATGACTGCAAATAGCAGCTAGTTAGAGATTAGGTATCATACTTAGCTAAGAGTATGACTTAACACGTTTATTATTAGATCAAACACCCAAACCGCTTACAGACTCCAGGCTTCCATCACACATCACAGAGGAACAGCAGCTGTAACAAATCTGAGGACTGCTTCAGTTTCATTGAGTCTTCATACCATTAAAGTCCTCTTCTGCTGGCGGCGTTTTGAACTGACAGAGCCGCCTATAAATTACAGGATTATGGTGCAAGGTCAACACTGGCACACGTTACAGTTACATAGGAGAAATCCCATCAGCCCCAAACAGGCAGGTGTGCACATGCAGGCCCGATAATTCATGGCTAACTAACCAAATTTCAGATATTAATGTCTGCAGTCATCCTTAGGGTTTCTCCTTGATGAGATCCTAAAGAATGTCAGGACATAAATCAATCAATCTGAGCAGAGATCCAAGGAGAGTGACATTGCGAGGGACTTTAATTGTGTTTATTTTATGGGTTTCGGGTTATGTTGGCTGCATTGTTGCAGCGCTGAGATTCCCTCATGCGATACACAAGGACAGAAGGCAACAAAGGTTCAGCTCTGTTGGGTAATCCTTGGAAGCCTATTCAGCTACATGCTCCTGGCAGTTAAATCCTTCCTCGAGCATCGGAGTTAGCAGGTGTGGAGTGCGTGGATAATGCTTGCCACTAAGGAACACCCCTTCAAAATGACTGCCAGAGTACAAGGTTTTAATGCGAATCACGTCATAGACCAATGACTGTAGACCACTGACCTTTGTGCAAAGTTGTTGTGGGATTTGCCACCTGGAGTATTTCTTGTCTATGACATACCAGAATTGGATTGGCTGTGGGAAGCCCTTGCCAGATTTCACCCCTCATGGCTCAGCACAGATTTTTGAACCTTCTCTTGTGGTCTGAGCCATAGGCTTCACCAAATCCCCAGGCACTTGAGTTCACTGTATTTAATCTACCCCAAAGCCCGAGATAAACGGTGGACAGTTGCTGCGCTTGTGCCGCATGTGGACTGCAGGGCATGGTGGCAACACAAAAATGAAGGCCGACAAGTGAAAAACTGAACATGGATACCAGAATAAGAAATCGCCGATTCAGTGACCATCCCTGACAAATTCCAGGGGCAAAAGTGATGTGATACTGGTCACAATGTGAATTTATTTAATTTACTTTTTAAAACCTTCTCCCAGTTCTCCAAGTGCTGGAAATAGCTTCAAAGGGGCTGCTAGCTTTCAAGGGGGGGGGGAGATACAATTACACCAAAGCAGCTGGAAAAGCCTCACAGGTGGAAACAACATTCACTGTGTAATATTATCTTATAAAAGGTCCTGCTGACTCCTCCCCACCATCCACCCCCACCCCAAAAAGGAAAACTTATCTTCTGTCCCCTGCGCAGGGAAAACCAAGAGGAGCCACAATGATGCCAAATGAAGGAAGGTCATTGTTAGTTACCAGCTGTACTAACCCTGTGCAAAACTCCACAATAAAAAAAGATGGTAAAACGGACTGACGGCTTATGTAATGGGGGTTGCATTTGTGTGCAGGCTGGAGCGCGAGGCCATCGCCTCGGATTAGCCTGGGCATTCGCTGTCCGATTCCCAGCAGGAAACACGCCGACGTCAGACGAGCCGCCAAATTTGTCAGCGGTAAAGGCAGGAGGGAAGTCCACCCTGCCTGAATGGCACAGTGGAACAGACAAGGAGCCAAGGACATTAAGTAGGGGCCATGCTGGGGGCGACTCATCGAGAGAAAGCTTGCGGCTCCGACCAAAGTCTTTTGGAAGGGTGCCTCTGTATGGTGCTCATGGTAACCATGTAAGCAAATACGGGTCGCCATTTCAGGACGACACCCGGACAGGTCACCCAATACCATGAAAATATCCCCAAAGGTATGGCAGACATCTGGAATTGACAGCTTTAATGCCAGGGCAAAGGCTACACAGGATCTGGAAACAGTAGAAGGCTTTCCAGGGTCCTGATTGGCAATGTCAATGGTGTGTAAAATACCAGGGTCGGGTTTAGAGGTGCAATCCCATGATGTGCAGACCCAGGACAGTGGGAATGCTAGATGAGACAGATCGTGGAACATTGTATAGTGCTTTCCAAGGTCGACGGACAGCATTTGTGATTATATTGTCACAATGAGCCAGAGATCTCATCTAAAGAGTTGGGAGATTGCAATGAAAAACCTTGTTCTGGGGTACAACACGAAGTCCCTTCTTAAACTGGAGATTTTCAATTTCTCATCTTCCTACCCAGATCTTGCAAGGCTTCCATTACATTTATGCATCACGTGCAGTTGTTAAAATCATCAACAGCAGAATGGCAGTCGAGACCGTTACAGACATGTTTAAACAGAAAAAAAATCTATATACATTTTTATACAGTCAAATGAATTGCAGTTGGGAATGTGCCCCAGCAGTGGTGCTCCTTTGAAGTTCCAATGCGTGTGTAAATGAGGAGGCCCCGTCAGAACATGACGGACACTTAATGAAGGTGAAAGGTCCAGGACACCATCTCCAGAGCGGCTCCAGAGTATGGAACACACTTTACAGAAAAGCATGCCACACTGGGAAGAGCAGAGTCATCAACATATCACCTCAAAAAAATGGGAGGGGGGGGGGCTTTTAAGTACCCTCTCTCCCTTTGAACATGGTGCCTTGGAGAAGCCCACCCGCTCTCCTCTTGGAAAGCCCCCAGGGTTGCGGAATGCAGTACAAGCCACCGCCCCCTCTGCTGGAATGTGATTAGAGCATGGCCCCGCCAGGGGCTCCCGGCCGGAGGAATGGGAAGTATGGGCAGGGGGGGGGGCATCAAAGTACGGTAATAGGGGGAAACTCGTGGGCACTGGCAAGAAAGCCCAACCCTCGTGCAAACCAGTTACATATATCTGATTATCTGATACACCCCCAACCGGGGGGGAGGGGGGGGGTTATAGGCCTGGTAACTAAGGAAACAGGGGATTTCACACATAACGATGCAATAGCTCTTAATAAAAAATGACTGCCTCTTAATCATGAGCAAAGCATGCAAGAGCATGCACCTTAACTGCTACAAGCGAATTAACGCCTACGAAAAAAGAAATAAATTCTTCCCCGACATGCAGTCAAACTTCAGCCATAACCAGCATAAACACCCCTTGTGCAGTGACCCACATAAGTGCCAAACCACTGAGAAAGCTTACAGACATAAACCATCAGACTTCCCCGGTCAACGTCATCCATGCTGGTCCAGAGGCCCATAACAGCCCATAATTTCTCACTGACAGCCTTTTGCCGAGACATGGTGTCATCCACATGTGGCCCACATACAGGGCGTGATGTCATATCCTGTCATGGCATCTCACAGACCCCAGTGACACAGGGAGCCTAACCTTCCAATGTCAGACCCACACAGACAGGCAGATGAACTGAGGGTGCAAACCACCTGTGAGCTTCACGGAAAGCAGCAGAGGGGATTCTTGATGCTTGTACCCTCCAGCCTTATAGGGGACACTGATGCTGTCCTTCAAGCATATTTTTAAATGAAGCATAAAAGACGGATTTATGGACCCCTGGTAACTCACCGAGGGGATTCCAGCACATATTTCTGAATAATGACATTCTGAATAAACAGTAAGTAATAGGACTCTTATTTGGTTATATAACAATTAGACATGACATTAAAACTACTGATAATCAATGTCATTCACATCACCTATCTTATTACAGCGGCTCCTGTCAAGGGTGCCATAATATATTAAGAAAGTAAAAGTGGCCCAAGGAAGGCCAACTGGTGAGCTAGCACTGGGGTCAATGGGCTCCCATGATTCACTGAGTGCATAGGGAGTGAAGGTTAGCCCGTATGGTCCGATCCCACAGGAGAGCTACTGCAGCACAAATTGCTGAAAAAAAATCAATGCTGGCTATGGATATGAAAGGTGTCAGAACACACAGTGCATCACAGCTCGCTGTGTATGGGGCTGTGTAGCTGTCGACCGGTCAGAGTGCTCCGGTCCACCACTGAAAGTGCCTACAATGGGCACATCAGCATCAGAACTGGACCATGGAGCAGTAGGAGAAGGTGGTCTAGTCTAGGGAGTCCTGTTTTCTGTTACATCGTGTGAACAGCTGGTGTACATTCATTTTGTACCTGGGGCAGAGATGCACTATGGGAAGACGGCAAGCCAGCAGAGGCAGTGTGATGCTCTGGGCAATGTTCTGCTGGGAAACCTTGGGTCCTGGCGTTCATGGGGATGTTACTTTGACACATACAACCTGCCTAGACATTGTTGCAGACCAACTACAGTGGTACCTCGACCCACAAACCGTCCTATTCACAAACAAATCGGATTATGAACCAGATGTTCGAAATTTTTTTTAAAACGGGTTCACGAACCGTGTGTCAGGCTGCGAACACACAAACATCCCCCAAAAGCGCCCCAAAGAACCACCCGAAACACAAAGACGTGTACATTATGCCCAAGAACGGTTGTGGAATGTATAAAAAACTTGTAGATGTACGTCTTTACTGTCTCTTTAGAGGTCGAATAGCTGAAAAAAGAAAAAAAATAGAGAGAACGTTCTGTTATAGCGGTGCCTTTCAGTGATTGATAAACATGTTTGTGATGGTTTTTAAGTCATATATCTATACATAAAATTACAGTACTTCATTAATAACAAAAATTAAGTAACTCCTATTTAAGTGTTACATTCTTCATTCACATAGTGGCAACTGCCTATTGTTTGTTTACTGTACAAAGAAGTTCACTGCCATACAACGTGTGGCATCACGAAATGTACATAAATTTTAGGCATATGAAAATAAAGTACAGTATAATTTTAAAAATCACATTTTTGAAATTACTGTCTTGTTTTTGACTGTTACTCAGTCTTTTAATGTTGATCGTTTAGTTTTTTTGGGGGGGTGTTTTGTGGCCTCTTTTGAGCGACTGGCCCACCAACAAGCGCATGCTCAGCTGTGTATTGGTCCGCCTTCTGTAAACGTATGTTCACTTTCCCTTTTTTGCTCTTTAAGGTTATTTTAATTGAAGTCTATATTCTATGTCACAGAAAAACATACAAATTTGAAAACAAACCTCGGAAACACTGAATTTAATGAATTATTTGTATTTACATTACTTTAAATGGGAAAAATTGATTCAGGTCACAAACTTTTCGGGTTGCGAACTGAGTCCTTGAACGAATTAAGTTTGTGAATCGAGGTATGACTGTACAGCCCTTCATATCAATGGTATTCCCTGATGGCAGTGGCCTCTTTCAGCAGGATAATGTGCCCTGTCACACTGCAAAAATTGTTCAGAAATGATTCGAGGAACATGAAAAATAGTTCAAGGTGTTGACTTGGCCTCCAAATTCCCCAGATCTCAGTCTGATCGAACATCTGTGGGATGTGCTGGACAAACATGTCCGATCCATGGACGCCCCACCTCGCAACTTTCAGGACTTAAAGGATCTGCTCCTAACATCTTGGTGCCAGATACCACAGGACACCTTCAGAGGTCTTGCAGAGTCCATGCCTCGACAGGTCAGAGCTGTTTTGATGGCACAAGAGTGACCTACGCAATATTAGGCTGGTGGATTTAGCATTATGGCTGATGGCTGCATTTCTGAACATCAGCATTATTAGTTTCTCTGGGTGTCTCATACCTCCAGACCCCACCACTCTCTGAGAGGCCAGGGCCATTTACGCCCAGCTTAGGTTTCCTCCGGTGCAGCCTTGTTTTATTTAGGATATGGCTATGGGTCCCGTTGTAATGCAGGAGGATGCGAGCACCTGCAGTGGATGGTCTGGGGCAGCCCGCTGAAGTGGGTGGGTAGGTAGGTAGGAAGGAAGGTGCATGCATCGACTGTGAAAGAGGTACTGGAAAAGCCATAGCACCTCAGAGGCAGAGTGGCTCACACCTAGAGCTGGGGGTTTGAATCTCACTGCTCTACACGTGTAGAGTTTGCATGTTCGGAGTCGGTCTAGACATGCATTTTGGCCAATAGTTCTCTAATTTGCTTGCAGTGTGAGCCCTGTGACTGAGAGCCATCCCATCCAGGGTGAACTTGATACTGCCTGGGTTGGGCTCCAGACCACCTCATGACCCTGGACTAGAATTACGACTGTAAAATGGATAGATGTATACAAATTAGACAAAAAAAAAACAACCATGTAATATATGAAGCACTTGAAGGATTCAAATCCCATCAGAAACCCACCCTTAAGCCTCCTGGCATGAGGCATGGCTTAAAACATGAAAGACAATTATTTCCTAGGCAACACCCTTCTGAGAGTTCCAGGCCCCGCCCATCACAGCATACTACTCTGTGATAGGCTGGTACGGCATCTTCCATTTGAAGTCCCACCCTTCACCAAACACTGGAACAGGTTCCCAAGCCTCCTGCCATGCTATAAACCCTGCCTCTCCCAGCAATTTAAAAGGAAGCCATCCCTGCCCTGCAATAACTTTCACAAGAACAAGCTCTCCCTTGATGGCCTAACTGTCAGAGATGTTCATGCCAGGGGCCAAGAAGCTCAAGTCTGACTGTGCCGTAACATAAATGGGAGTACCTACACGCCGAGCAGAGTTGGGGAGACAGGGAGGGACCCACCACAGGTCAAGCCCTCCAGTCCCTATTCTTTGAGCAAGGACCTCGGAACACCTCAGACAGGAGCTCTGGAAGCAATTCAAGTTCTTGGAAGCTGTTCCAGGTCCAAGATATGAGAAAAGAAGCCTATGGCCTTTAGATTCTCCTGCTTAAAGCGGCTGGAATAAACTTGGAAAACATCATTTTTCAAACTGCCATGGCAGATCGTCCATAACCACCTGTGCTGGACGGCCCACTCGTGCATGTGAGGACGCCTTGCACTGAGGTATGTGCGTCTGTGTGGCCGGGACACGGGGAGATTTGGGTGGATCTCCAAAGCAAGCTCTTTTTACCACAGGTGATCCCAACCGGGCTTCAGAGTGTTTTAGCTTCCACAGTTATAGCCGACTGAGC
>JAODJU010000040.1:29345414-29355827 GCA_026776725.1 Gnathonemus echidnorhynchus
CAATCTCCCCGTTCACCTTAAAATACTGTGCTGACCAGCTGACTCCTGTGTTCACGGAAATCGTCAACACCTCACTGGAGTCATGCCATGTGCCCTTTCCTTAAGCCCATTACATCAGAGTTTTTCTGCTTCACAGGTTCTGAGCCAGAGGCCTTTGTGAGGCAAGAAAATGACCTAAACTGACATTCAAAAGAAGAAAATAATAATAATAATAATAATAATTACTTAGATCAAGTCATTGCTTATGGCTGACTGTTTGGAAAGCGCAAATGTATATTTTGCAGTCGCTGTAAATTACAGGACACACACGCTATAACATGATTGAATGGCCTTTTAACCCTGTAATACTGAACTTTAAAAACTGTAAGCTTCATAGTGAATAAGACAATAATGCAGAATTAAACCCACACCTGCTGCCCCCTTTTACAACACACAGTATATTCCTTCAAATTATCTTATTTTTGTGTGTGTGTGTGTGTGTGTGTGTGTGTATGTGTGTGTGTGTATGTGAGAGTGTAATAAATATATATTTTTTAAGGAAAAAAACTCCATTAAAACCTAGAAGCTTGCTTTAGCATAGAGAGGAGTTTTGTGCCCTATACAAATTAAAATACATTTCGGTTTTGATTCATGTTACCTCCAACCTTTATTCATCACTCAATTGTTTTATTGTTTTGACAGAATGCACACATTACTGCCTTGTAAGTGCTATGTAAGTAGCATTTACAACCAACTTGCATCACCCCCTGCATCACCCCCTGGACGCCGAATGGCATCCGAGACTGCAATGAACCCACCTTATGCCATCTCAGGGAGCATTGGCTCCATCTCAGAAGAAAACTGACCCTGCCGTCTATAAGCGATCCCTCAGTGACCTGACAGGAGTACGGGCACACAGATCACACAGGACTGGCAAAAGAGAAGAAATCTATGTTACCATGGGATTATTTGACAGCCAAGGCACCGATTTCCACCTGATGGTTGTCGTCTCCCAGGGAAGACCATGTCACCTGCTGTCCAGGCACCCACCCACCCCAAATGCGCCCAGCAGCACAGCAAACAGCAATGTCAGCGACAAGACGACACATGAGAGTCTAATGCACCAACACAAGTGCCCTGTAAGTGAGGATGGATGAAGCTAATGGACGACAACAAGAAACTAATCAGCTACAGAACTTCTGCATACTTTCAGGTATGCCAGTCTCCACAAATCCACTGTACAGTGTGGGGCACATTCACACCCACTCATCCTCAGAGAGTGCTGAGCATTTTCTTCCTGAGTGAAAGAGTATTATGGGCTGGATTATCTGAGCCAACTGATGTATTAGCTTAAGGGGCACAAAAAGGACGTGATGGGAGTGAGTCGTCCTCCATCAGCACAGCGATACTCATGCAGGAGATTAACAGTGACATACGAAAGAGCCGGATTCCTGACAAAAGGAAGAGTTTTCATGCACGTGGGGGGGGGGGGGGGGTGTCTGCAGCTCAGTCGTGTGATATGTTCTTAAGATACAGCGAGGAAAAAGGGAGGGAAAGAGCAAAACGATCGACACGAGAGGAGGCAGGGCATGGAGACCCAGGGGGAGGCTGAAGTGACTGCAGTCGGGCGTCGATGAACAAGCCGCTTATTTCCAGTGCTGCGATCGAGCTGGAAGAGCGCTGACCATCACCAAGCGGGGGGCTAAGTCCAAAGCCCGCATCTCCGCAGGCTGTCGCCCTCACTATGATCAAACAGGGGCGTTCCCTTCCATTCAGCCCTGGGGGGTGCTGGGACACCCGCCGAGCCTGGCCTGGAGTGTCGGAGAGGCGGGAAAGGGAGCGGGCGAGCAGCGGGGGGGGAGGGGGGGGATTGGTTGCCGGGGAGAGGGGACCTGCGGTTGCAGCAATGTCCACATCAAGCCGCAGGCTGCTGGCGAGCTCTAGGCTGGGGGGGGGGGGGGGTCAGCAAGTGGACAATGGAGGAAACCCTGGAAAGCAGCTGGCGGGGGAGAATGAAGGGCCTTTGAATTCAGAAGGGGAGGGGGGTAGAAAGAGGGAAAAATAGTCTACTAACCAAACTCTTCAAAACAATGAGAGCCCCGCCCCCACCTTCAAATCTAACCATCCCTTTAACCCCATGGCCATTCCCACACACACACACACACACACACACACACACAGATTAGGTATCCCCATCTTTGTGGGGAGTCTCCATTCATTTCTATGGGAATTACCCTAATCATAGCTATGATAACATTAACCCCTAACCAGCCCTAACCTTAACCATAAGTTACCAAACAAAATAGAGGACTTTCCGCATTTTTAGTTTAGATCTTGTGTTCTCAGATTTTTATAAAATTGAGGCTTACATTGTGGGGACCTGAAAAATGTCAAGCTACAAAAGTAACCGGTTGAACCATATTGTGGATACAGACGAAGGGGGCAGGGCACTCTGGCAAACGGCTCTCGGAACTCCGCCAGGGGAGACCACTGTGCCATGAGGATGAAGCACTGTCCTCTCACCATCAGATACAAGCCTGAAGGTGCTTGGCAGTCCAGTGGTGGGGGAGAAAAAGAGGAGAGGAGGAACAGTATGTTGGAGGGAAAAAAACCACCCAACTGGCACCTCAGGCCTTGGGTCATCACTATACATCGTTTTTAAAAAAAAAAAAAAAAAGATGAATGGATCGGGAATTCAGGCTGAAGAGGATCCATGACAACATACTCAGCTGACTTTACCAGACTCTCACCAAATTAGATAAGCTAAAGGCCAAAGCTAAAGGCTAGCATTCATTTAGCTATAGGCTAAAGCTAAACGCTAGCCTGCATCAAGTTTAAGGCTATAGCTAAAGGCTAGCTTTCATTTAGCTAAATGCTAAAGCTAATGCTAAAGGCTTTCTTCGAATCAAAGGACAGGGTGGTCAGTTTTGTGGGCCATGGTTTCTTCCACATAATGTAGATAAAATATTAGCGCTCGATTTGATGCAAGGCAGGGCTACTTCGGGAAGATGGCGAATTTTCAGAATCCAAATAATCGAAGACGCAAGAAAATACAAGATGTTAAGAAAAAACTCACAGGAGGAGAATATTGTAAAAATGATTAGATATTATTGAGTTTACCTAAGAATGCATCGCCCAAATCAACAAAATTTCACAAAATGAAGGCTACATCCACGATAATAAAAAATGTAAAAAAAATTTGCACCTACATCAGTGGGCACCGACTGGTTTGTACTTAGCTCGTGACCCTGCCATGATTAGGTTTTGCGTAAGACCTGAACAGGGCAGTGCTAGGTGGGACAATTTTCGCCCCTGTGCACTTGCCCAGTGTAGGCTAATATGCACCTTTAGCCAATGTAGGCTAAACTATGTCGTTTGCCCTTTACATGGTGCAGTGTGGACGCAAATGTTTTTTTCAAAGCTAGTGACAACAGTAGTGTGGATACAGATCTTTTCCTTCGGAAACACATTAGTGCGGACCAAGTGTAAAGCAGTTTTCAAGAGCTGCTTCTGCGATTTTGGCGGGAAACATCCCACATTTATAGAGTTTCCATTCCCTCAAAGTAAAACACGCAGTTTGTCAGTTAACAGGAATGGTGCCATTGAAACTAAGTGTGAAAATGAGAGTGCGCTTGTGTGAAAGTACACCCCTCCGGGGAGGATCTGCTCCCATGTCACGCAACCACCCCCCCACCCCACCCCCAACGTGATGCTACACTGGCTCACACACTCAAATTCTCACCACATTTTCCTAAAACAAACAAACGCCTCTTCCAGAACGTCTGAGCCCGAGGAGCGGATACAGTTCCCGGGACAGATGCCGTTTCATTACTGGAGAGCTCACATGAAACAGCGGGCTGGTCTCTTGACTGCAGACAGAACGCCGTCGTTCTAAGGCATGGCTGCCCCATTGCTACCTGCCGGTTTATACCATTCCCAGATAGTGCCGCGCTGTGCAGGCCAAACCCGCTCAAGATTAACATCATGCAGGAAGATCGGCAAAGCTTGTAAACATTAACCCACCACATTATTATTTTTTTAATGGACCGGGCAAAGTCTGAGCTTTTTAGAAGGAACTGGTCAGCTGCATTTTGCAATCAAAGTGCCAATTCTACACATACGCTTTTAAAAATTATTTACTTGGTAGTTGTTTGTTGGAAATTGCGTGATCTTCAAAAGAGGAGATTGATAAAATGAAACACAGGGATAACGGCTCAGAAACAAAATCTTAGCGGTCTGAGGTAAACCACATTTACCCTTGTCTTGCAAAGGGCTACAGAGTTTTTGGTTCAGGATAAGAGCGAATGGGTAAGATTTGACAGAACTGCTCAAACCTGGCCAGCTAGAAGATTTGAATATACAACATTTTCTAAATATTTTCTGAAGAGAAAAGCTGAAAATAAAACTGATGTGGTCACCAACTATTCCGGAAAACAAATTCAGGAAGTGTCCTGTGCTACAGGCTACAAGCTAACTGCTACGCAAGCAGAGAACCCCAGGGGACCATAGGTTACGGTGAAGCAGAAGTGGTAATGGTGCTGAGGGTGGGCGGGGGGGAGCACGGAGGTGGGGGGCCCATCCTATTTCTGACCCCGTGTGGAAGGGCCATGTTTACCCGCGACGAGCCAGTCGGCCGCATTCCCACTGCCGCGCCTCTGAATGGACATGTAACAGGTAAACGCGAGCTGGGCGCGTCCCCACAGCAAAGGGGCACACGGTGCCACGCCACGGGCCGCCAGCGGGTCAGCGCGCCGCGCACAAACAATGCCGCCTTGTGCTCACGGCGGCGGTGGCAAAGGCCAGACATCCATATTTTAAAATGAGTCATGCTTCAGACCGAAATAAGACGGCGAGGATGGGAGCGAGGCTAAAAAAAAGTACAGAGAGGCCCAATTTAATGAGGGGTTAGACAAACAGCCGCCAGAAGAGCGCGAGCGAGCCCAGAGTCAGAGTTTAAAACGACATTGGCCCCGCAAGACGTGATCGACCGAATACGAGCAAGGAACGGAAACATGAGGAAAAAGGACTTCAGAGAAGTTTGTGTCTCCAACAACGAAAAGCCGAGAATCTCAGAGCGGCTTGGCTGCGGCGAGACCAAAAACAGTTCATCTTGAGGAAAGTAGGACAAAGATTCACTTTTACCATCCAGTTGTATCTATATTCAGATCATTCTGTGCTGCAATGCTCAACCCCCCCTCAACATTATTATATACACACATAAGAACAGGAATTGGGTATCACGTTACATGTATTTACGTTAGCCAAGCATCAGTTAAACCCTTAACATTTAATAGTGTCTACTCTGAGCAGTCCAGCAGCTACAAACTAGCTAGTTTGCTCTCTTCACTTCTCAGAGGCTGTTAACCAGGAAGCTCCAAGTCTAAGGTCCAGTTCTTTGTCCACTTGGCTGGCGACTGACCTGCACAAACACTGTGTGCCAGGACCCTAATTCCACACTGCGCGAAGGCCCCAGTGACTTCTGCATTCCCTGCATGTGAGGAGCCATCAGCAAGCAGAAGCCCTAGAGTCCACCATTGCTTCTTCACACGTCTAGGGACCGGCTAATTAAACATTTTAGCTACCACCTCCCAGCCCTTGTTTTTCCATGCTTGACTAAGCGAGGACATCAATACAGGAGAATATTCCGGAAAAATCAGTTAGGTTACACATCTCCCCCTCCCTAGCAGCGCAATACTTTGGGGTACCCCTGGAGCCACCTCGCCTGGCAACAAATCTAGGACATGCCAGTATTTGGGGACAAATAACAGTTATTTTTCAGATAATATGCATCGCGCAGCTAGATAGGTCAGGGCACACTAATAAAGAGATTCCTATGTCACTCCTGTTAGGAATTCATCTTGTGCTTTGGGCTCATCCACTTACAGCTGAAGTTCACTGTTCCCCTGACGCTGCCAGCATAGACTTCCCAATTCAGTCGCACCGTTAGCACAAATACACCCCCCCCCCCCACAAACAAAGCTGAAGAGCTGATTTCCAGCTCTACTGTGCCTCCTATTGAAAACCTCAATCATATTCCTAGCTTAATTATGGAGGCAATCAGAGATTGCCAGTGTGCACGAGAATTTAAAAGGGCAAAAGTCACTCTGTATTACACATAACGCGGCTTTTAGGGTCCATTTCCATCAGAGCTGTGATCCTGCAGACCTTCTTAAAGAGTAAACCATTATGTCGTAAAGATGAAGAACTCCATTAACCTTATGAGGTCAGGATTCTGGAAAACTTACAATTCTGGGATGAGAGAAATCACTGCAGACAATACTACAAGTGAATAACCAGGTGATAAGACATAAGTATCTTTTGAGAGTTGGATTTAAAAAAAATGGATTTTATAGCTTTGCAAGGGCTGAATACACTGGGAACACATCTAATCTCTGCAGTCATGACAGGCAGGAAACGGGCACAGCTTGTTCGTATGTTACACAGACCTAGCTGCTGGTTCTAAGCTGGCACTGCTCGCAGAAGGTCTAGAACCTCACAGAACACTTAAGTCAGTCAGGCATGACGACAACCACGGTGTAGCAGCATGCCAAAGCATTAGGTTGGGCCGAACATAAAAGGTAAAATACAGTTTACAAAACTGATCACCACCTCAGAATAAGTAACGGCAGGTGGATCCCCAGGGGGATCGGAGGGGTTTCAAAGCTGAGAAGAGCCACCCGCGGGATCAAGAACGTGAGGAGAAGCGGAGGCCAGGCCACCTTGACAGAGACGCCCCAGAGCCCGGCTCTCCTGTCATCAGTCTCACAGAAGGTTCTATTCATGCCGGCAAACACAAAAACCAAAGTGTGCAGCAAATATGCCAAGTATTCTGGGCATCCAGATATTTGCCTGAGATAATATTTTAATCTTTTGTGTGGCACACCGTTCCAACCCTTTCTCATGACAGCAAAAGGCCATGTGAACGCCACCCCTGCCACAAAGGAAGGAATGGTTTTCTTTTGTTTTGTTTTTTTTTTTTTTTTGGGGGGGGGGGGGGGGGGGGATGTAGTGAGGGGTAAAGGTGAGGGTGGTGTTTTCTCCCTGGCCGGATACAGGCTGCCAGCATCAGCCCGGGCAGGCCAGGAAGCCCCGGAGCCTGGCTCACTTTGATGTGCCGTCAGGCCGGCTGCAAACTCCCCAGAAGGAGATACCATCACCCTTCACCCCTTGCGGGTGTGTGTGCCAGCCAAAGATAAGGGGCTGGGGTGGGCACTGCCGGAGAGCACACCGCACAGACTGTGGAGGGAGAGAGAGAATATGAGCGAGAGAGAGAGAAATAAATAATCTTTATAGAAGCTGCACCTGCTTCATAGCTAAACGAAAAGAGACTGAGGGAGTGTGGCGACTCAAAAAAAAAACAAACGCAAAACTCAAAGGTGCTGCTTTTCCAGGTCCCATCTTCAGACGCATCCCCAGCGTCCGGACAGAGGCCAGAGTTTGGGACTCAACCGCAGGCCAGGAAGGTGAGCGGCGCCGATTCTGGTCCAGCTTTTTGCCTCCGTGCACCCGTGCGAAAACACTGAAGGGTTTTTGGCAAAAGGTCACTTGGAAAGCCTCCCTCATTCCCACTAGAACTTTCCTCTCACACGGCTGTCGGTGGGAGGGGGAGGGGGAAATAAATCTGAACCGATGACACGGGCTGACAGAGTAAAGACAACAGGTGCCACAATGACTCTTAGTGGGCTCCAAGTGGGCCTTTTGGGTGGGAGGGGAACTGCCCGGCTGGGTGTGAATGGAGTGCAGCCGTCCGTGTGCCCGATTTGGGCCCCCTTCTCAGGTTGCTTCGTCCCCACGTGTTTCATGCCACTGACGTGTCAAAGGCCAGCATTCCACTCCAATACCGCAAGTGGACCCGCTGCCTTCTCCGAGTGCCGAGAGTGACAGCGACCGGCCGTGGCCACTAGGGGCGCGACGCGCGAAGACCCCGGCCTTTTGGTGATCTACTAGAGGCTGCCTCCGCGGTGTGACCCCAAAACCCCGTCCACTGTGTCTTATGCCAACACGGAGCACCAACACTGCTGCTAGCATAGCACGGTGCAGATCTCTCAAATGGAGCTCTCAAAGAAAAGATAAAATCATTTTTAGACAGACGCTCTTTTAATAAATACATGAAGAGCCCACATGCATTCAAAGATAAAACATTTATGTGGCCCTCAGACTAGAGTATCGCTCTCTGTCTGTAACCCAACAGATTTATCCCCATAAGCAGCCCTACAGCAGGACAGACGGCAGGTTAAGCTCTTTACTGCCATCAGAATACCACATGGCCTCCAGTGCCAGAACACCTAACCTGACTTAGACGGGCCTGCAACACAAGAGCCACAGGTGTTATGGCTGCAGCCGGCTGTTTAGTCTGAAGTTGGGCAGGGCTGCAAAAGCTTGGCACACCCAAACTGGGGATCCAGCAGACCCCGCAAAGCCGGGCCTATGGGGTCCTGCACACAGCCACACCAGGACGGTGCTCAAACACGTACACAGAGACCACAATCCGGCTCCCAGCGCCGGGGCTCACATTGAAGACCCACTTTCTTTGCTTTGGGGGTAACAGAGAAAAACTATAAAATTCCAACACGACCGAAGAAACGCGCCTTCATTCCTCTATCGGTCTGAACAAGGTGGCTTGCTGTTGTGCCCAGGCTGGTGGAGATGACATGAAATTTTAAAAAAAAAAAAAAAACCAACACATGGATTACATAACTGGTGTGCATCTGTGATAAACAGACCCGGACCAGTTTACTTTGACTCACCCCTACATGGCTACCACCACTTCAAAAGACAAAACCACATCAGAACAATACCTGCATCCAGGTTGTGGATTCCGTTGGGTATGAAGAAACTTCCAGAAATATTTCAGAAATATGATTTCAGGTAAGAGAATTGAATTACCAATACAATATTTAAATTGAAACAATTAGAAGTTTATAATGACGGAAGGACTTGCAGTTGCAAATTGGATACCCCCAAGGCAAACCGATAGCTTGGCATTTGATTTTAGAAACAGTTCTCTGGCCAGATTGTGAACACGGTTGTCAGTAAAAGGAGCTCTGGAGGACAGTCTAGTCCATCCATGCATCTGTTCTGAGAAATGCAACAAATAAACAGCCCCCCCCCCCCCCCCCCCGAGCGAGCATCTTCATGCCACCAGATGGTCCCTTAAAGAGCAGCAGGTTACCCGAGCTCCGTTATTAACAGATAACTCTTGAACACAACCTTCCGGCCCTCTCAGCTACAATAAACAATTCAAACAAAGCTAGCCGTCCTCATGCTTCAATCAGTGCAATGCAAAACACCCACTGCAAAATGCAAAACACCCATTAATTTGTGCAGTAATTTGTTTGGCAAATAATGGCTAGAACGAAAGCCTGCATATCTGTGTAAACATCGAACCAAACGTACTTGCACACCTGTTACGTTTGGGGAAAGCTTGCAGATTAGACTGGGTGTAGAATGGAAGTAATGCGAGTCCCACCCCAGGGCAGCCTCACCACCCCTAACCAAAATGAAAACAGGATGACAAATACAGATTAAAACAGCAGGGACACCTGGGAAGTCTGGGAGGAGCAGTCTCTGTCCCCATTCCATTCAAGCAGGGCTCACCACAGGCCTTTGTGGGAAGGCCGTTTCCTTTCAAGGGTGTGATTACATCACCGGCTGCTCACCGTATCTCTCATTCGCCGCTCAGGCGGAACTTTGAAGAGCTTCACCTTTGATGGCTGTGGCCCCTCCCCATTCTATTAACCCCGCCCCCAATCCACAACAACATTCCACCACCTACTCATAACCAGCCCCTCCCTTAATTGTTCTAGAAACATCTAATTACAGGCTAAAACATCATCACCACCACTATGCCCCCCCACCAAAAAACAATCTTCTTCTCTTTTACAGCAGTGCACCCCTTCATCAAAGCTGAGGCCAGTCTCAACAGATCTTCTGTAGAGGGTTACACAACCTTTTGATTCGTCATCTCTCTGAGTGGGGCTTAAAATCTGTATAAGATACCATGAAGAAGAAAACTGACAGTTTGTAGGCAACAGGGATTTAAATGCTAAAAAAAAAGACGACTAAAACCAAGGGCAGGGTTGAGAAAGTATTGCTTCACAGCTCTGGGACCCGTTTAACACAAAGATTCTGCAACAGATGGACTAAAGCAAGACGCCTTCATTGGATTCCCTCTGTGTTATGAGTGAACAAAACGTTTATATAAGTTCTATGGCGATTTACAGCAAACTAAACTGGATCTTAGAATCCGACCCGCATTCATAAACTGCAGAAGATGTAGCATCATGGGTTGTTTAAAACTCGCCCAGTGTGACATCAGGGAATTCAACAGACGCCGACTCCAAAAGGCTAAAGAAACGGACATGGCTTCTGTCAGAGGTGTGTGTGTGTGTGTGTGTGTGTGTGTGTGTGTGTGGGGGGGGGGGGGGGGGGGGG
>JAODJU010000040.1:29355927-29374044 GCA_026776725.1 Gnathonemus echidnorhynchus
GGTGGGTGTTATTTGGCTTTTCCTGACAGGCCCATTTTATTGTCAACCTCGGAAAAAGCAAGACAAATCCAAGCATGTGAGTGTAACGGTATTTCTTCCCTGGATCCTCTCCGCCACCTCGTTTTATCACTGCTCCCGCACCTGTGACTAACCTTAAACATTCATTATGCAGCTGCGCTAGTTAAAACCTCCCTGACAGGAATTTGGGGGGGGGGGGGAGCAACCTCAGCAGGTGCATTCAGGAAAATCTGGGTCACTCCTGACCCAGAACAAGCTCCATAGTGCAGGGAACGACGAGCGAGAAGATGGAACAATCCATCTCGGATGCGAGGCACTGGTTACCGGACGGCTCATCGCCCGGGGGGGGGTAAGGCCCAAGAGACGGCATTCCAACTTCCACGTGGCTCGCCCAATCCATCATAGCGGCCCCTCTTGGGGGTCGCAGTAGTTCCCCTCATTAAGAACGGCTGGCAACAGTTGCCGGGGAGCTAGGGCTGCATTTTTAGGGAGGGAAGCGGAGGATGAAATAGATCAGTCCGCAAAATGGCTTTCCAGGCAGACGTAAAGCACAACGTTAATAACCAGTGCAAAAGGAGGAGAGGCAGGGAAACAAACAAGAATTCTTCTCCATTACGGTAAAAAGTTGAGGGAGCCAACTGACCCGAACCGATCGACGTCAGCTAAGCCTTACATGAGGCTTGTTTAACGCAGAGGATTAATTAGAGTAATCACTCATAGCAAACGACCACGACAGCGTGAGGATAAATGACACCCGATAGGGTAGACCTCTAGCAACCCTGTAGACCTGACACCCGATTGGCCTTGCTTTCAGGAAGACGATCCATCTGGGGAATGGCCAAGTGGTGAACATTTAAACAGGAAGCCCCATGACTAAGCCAATTCATTTTGCACACCCAGTTACAGTTTTTTAGCTTGGGAAAGACCAAATGCTTATACAAATTACCAGACGACACGAAGCTCAACAGATTCTGCACATATAGTGCTGACTGTGCTACTGGGTTTGTGACAAGGCCAGAGACACACCAAGCACACCTTTACAGACACTCCCTCCCAGACTCACTCCAAACAAAATGCCACCGATAGCTTTGTCAACATGTACCAAGGTCTACATCAGCCCTGGATTCCCAGCCTGGCCTCTGCAGAGAATACCTGCTTCTGCTCGGTCATGCAGAGGTTTCACACGATGGACAGTGGAGAAGTAGAGTTTTGCCACCTGTTAAACTTGCCCAACATTAAGCCAACTCAGAGGCACAATGAAGAAGGTTAATAGCAACGAAACATTTATGCAAAACGCGGGATGCAGAACATCAAGGTCGTACAACAACCACTGTGATTAACAGCCATGTGGATGGAGAATATTTGAGCTTAAAATAGGCCTCATCGATGGTGAACTGGTTTTAGGAATCTAATGTGAGCACATTTACTTGCATGTTACTTTTCCAGCTACCCAATGGGTGATATCAGCCACAAGAAAAAAAAAAAAAAAAAAGGACGCAATCAATGAGAAAATGAGAGGAGGAAGCATATACTTCAAAATACAAATGCTGTTCTGGATGAATCTGATGCACAAGACACTGACAAATGATAGAAATGGAGATGAATGCCATGTATATTTCAATGAGGGTCATCGGAAACCACACAAGGTTCTGTGGCCACACTAAAAGGTAAATGACTCTATATTTACACAAGGAGTTCCACAACAGAATCATTGCCATCATGAAAGGTCATCTGCATCCCATAATTTCCTGCCCCGCATGTTCTGCCCAACAGGAGGATTTATCAGACTTCCGCAGACCTCAATCCCGTAGGACTTCCGGGAGCGGTTTGGAGAAGTGATCAGTCGCACTAACCTCAGTCCCGCGGAATATTTCTGGAAGGGTTTGCAGGTGGGGGGGTGTGGGGGGAGGGTTGAGTTTCTGGATGGATTTACAGAGAGCGGTCTCAGCTGAGGGGAGGCCTACACCAGAATTTCAGGCCTTCGGCAAACCAGCACAAACTGGAGGAGAGCCTCGTAGAAGAAAGGTGCCAGATCCCAGCAAAATAGCTCCAGGACCATGATTACTCCATGTCATACTGTACTGGTGCCATCCTGGCCCGGCTCCCCCATCTGACAGCCTGCTGGCTGACATGCTGTTGGCGTTTCCATTTGCGTACAGCTCACAAATCACATCTCTTTTCGGCATTTCCGCAGATGCACTTAGGATACTAATGTCTGGTCTTCTGCATGGGAAGCAAGATCACTCCTCTCTTCAGAAAGGCCCTCGACAACAGGAGTGGGGAACCTAATCCATGGAGGGCTGGTGTTGGTGCGGGTTTTTTGGGATGGCCTCTCGATCAGCCAATAATAAAGCAGTGGTTCTCAACGCCAGCCCTGGGACCCACTGTTATTGGCTGATTAAGAGGCCATCTGAAAAACCCGCACCCACACCGGCCCTCCGCGGAACAGGATCCCCAGCCCTGCTCTACACTTTCCTGGTATCTGGTCCATAGAGTCTCTTTGCTGTTAGTCAGCCTGAAATCAGCCATCATGCATTTTCATTCTCAGTTGTTCAAGATTAAGGTGGGAAAGTTTGAGCAAGTGGCCAAATCAACATGAGTGAATCTGATCTGATGCGAGTTTCACACAAGCTTGAGAGTCAATGTGTGGGAGACCCATTCCTGTGGGCGGGAAAGAGTCCTAACTAGCTCCGTAATCTTGCCGCTACCTCAAAAAAGGTTGACTTGTTAAAAATAAGACCACTTTAACCCAAGGGCCTACCGGGGGCACTAGGCCGGATCTCCCGAGGAAGGAGTGTGGAGGAGGCTTTACGAGAGGAAAACAGCTCTTAAATGCCAGAGGCGCCCTGATCAAAGGGAAGAAAAGGATGTGAACAAGCATACAGTAATTAAGAGCTATGCTGGAACTATCAGGCAAACCCCCAACAGGACAAACTGCTCACCCAAAGCCTCAGTACTATCTCACCAATTTCCGGGGTGCCGTGTACGCAGCAGTGGAATGAAGCCACGGGGTTCAAATGCACGCCAGCCTGCCAAACACAATTCTAGCCTTGAGTAGTTCACATGCTAAAGAAAGGGTGACACATTCCTCGTCTGTCGAAAGAACAGACAGCGGGAGGAGAAAGCGGAAAGAGCGCACTTTAATCGTCGGTACGGTCCAAAAGGGTAGAAGCACAGCCTAAAATTACCCAGACTGGAGCACTAAAATCAAACGCGCTGGCGGTTTGAAATGATAGCACTTAAAATACAGCCGTGGCCGCAAAACCAATAAGTGGAAAATATAGTCAAGCAGCACGTTTAACCTTTTAAACCAAGAGCCGAAATTTGCTACTGTTGCCCGGAGTTGGGAAAACCCAAGTAAGAGTCCAACCCCAAGCTGATCTATGCTGGAGTCTTCCCCAGCCCAATACGACACCTTCTTTAAGTCCATTTCCAGTGACCATGGCGTCTTTTTCTACACTGAGGGGTCACGAATGAGGACATGGGCCATCCACATTGGCTATTCACATCTCCTGCTGGTGCCCACCAGCCAATGTCTATGCCTCTGTGAAGGACTGACCAGAAAAGGCAAGACCACATACGCTTAGAGTAGAGGAGAACAAAGCAAACGCAAAAGTTTACACACATCCCCAACCCAAGGCACATTATGTCATCGCTACAGTAAAACGAAAGTAAAATGAAAACACGATGAAAGTATGAGGCAAGTATTTTATACAAAACTGCACCATCTTAAACATGGAGAAAGAACTGGACACTGCTAGAGAATGGTCACAGAAAAGTTTAATACTTTTTTTTGTGTTACAGATAATGCAAGTCATCATACTATCATGTGACAGATAGTAAGTCACAAATCAAAATAATTTGTTTACTTTGGAACCAACGATAAAGTGCTCCTTTTTACTCACTCAGATGGAGCTGTGTGACAGGAGGCCATGTCACCTATCAAGACCAGCACCAGACACTGTCCAACTCCAAGGCAGCTCAACCTCAAGCCCACTATGGCTACCCACCTACACCAAACAGAACCTATCAACTTCACTTTTTTAGGTAAACTTATAATGTGATGCAGAAGTCCCCAAATGGATTTATACACCCCAAAAAGGACACACTAAGCTTTTTTTCAGCTAGACACAGTGGTCCAGGACACACAACTTTAGCCTTCAAATCAAAAGTCAGAAGTGGTTGAACTCTCAGCAATGCATTCAGGCTTTACAGGACATAGCAGAAATATGAATGGGACCTGTGACTCGTTGCTTCCAAAAAGATTCCTTTAGCAGCCAGGAGTCTGTGGATGATGATGAGGAGGAAAAGAACGGAGGCATTTTGGAGGAACTGCCAGGGGGCACAATGCTGTATGAGACATCCTGGGAATCGGTGTGGAGGGGTTATCAGAGATCAGCTATTGCTGGGGCACCTGCCCCATCCACTTGCCCTAGTGCTCAACCTTGATGAGATACCTGCCGCGACCTGGTTAAGCACAGCAGGGCATATCTGAGAAAGGTTTAGGCACAGGGACAACAGCCAGCCAGAAGGACATTTAGAGGATTACCCAGGTCTGCACAGAACAGGGGAGATGAGAGAGGAAGCCCAGGAAAAGTAACAGGGCTGTGTGGTCTGCAGAGGCAGCAGTGGACATGTCTCACATTGTGGAGACAGCGGAAAGGGGGAGGTGAAGCAACAGTCCCTGTATCAGAAGCCCAGGACACTGCAAATGGTGACATCCAACTACCTCGCAGGTTTCTTGTCATGTCTATAGACTCGGACATTCCCTAGGGGTTAGGACACACTGCGAGGTCCAGGGTCCTCAATTACTCCATGCCAGCACAGTAATGTCATAAAAGACATCTCAGCTAAATCGCGGGATTTCCTTAAAAAAGGGTGACTAGTTTACTAAATATATATATATATATATATATATATTTGAGGAAAAAAAAAAAAAAAGAAAAACAACTCAGAGGCTCCTCATTGATCAGACTGCGTATTATTCCTCAATTGCAGGCGTATGACGGGTGCAGTTATCACACATATTACAAATCCTGAAAAACGCCTCCACTTACACGTTTCACGTTATTATCTAAAGGGTTTAAAGCGAGAACATCCGACTACAGCGGGGCGACGCTGCTTCTTTTCCAGCTGAGCTTTATCCCAGTCAATCTGATAATTACAGCTGTTAGAGACACACGAAACCGGTGCGCGGTTTCAGCTCACTAACGGACAGAAAAACGGCGAAATTGCCCGGCCCGCGTACATTTTGCTTTAATTTGATGTCGTCTCTGCGGCTCCTGGATCCCACCCCCTGGAAACCCGGCGTCAGGCAGTCTGCCGGAACGGGGACTGGCAATGCGGCCCGGCTCAATGGGGTTTGTGTTCAGGCCGGTATCGGGGGCTTTGAAGGCATCACGGGTCCCGGAGACTAAACCGGGTCACTCATCAATCCCCATTCATCTTATAAGAATAAATCACTGGAGGGAGGAGGGGGGTTGTTATTGGACAAACAAAAAAGGGGTGATATTACTAGCAAACTACATGAACTGGTACAGGGTCTTATTTGCTTAAATTCCCATCCACTTATTTTAAAATAATATTTTAATTAGGAGTCCATTTGTCATTGTTTCTGACTGTTCGTTTCCATGTTTGTCTTATGGTGCCGATCGTTTCACCCCACTTTCCGTAAACTGGTTTATGTAAGTCTGTATTACACTTTTCATACCCGCCAAACACAGCAGACTTTAAAAGGGAAGGAAACAAAACCGCAAGAAGTTAATTTGCCCGGACCACAAGTATTTGCACACAAAACGCAGAGCCGATATCAAACCATCCAAAGGGCGTCTGAAATTTAAAGGTGCGATATTAAAATTGCCCGTCAGGAGCTGCATAGCAGGCCCAGTGAAACTCCATTTTAATGGGTCCCGGTCGGGAAATAAGCACGCATTAAATACACCATAAAGTTATATAACAGCGGCAAATGAACAACTTCTCGGGTCTGTTTGCGATACATACAAGTCCACTACTTCCGCTGACATCCCCGTCAAGTAGTAATGAATATTGCACTAAATGTATTTTAATCACTTTTATGATTATAAGTTTTATGCAGTAAGGGATATCCGTCACTTTGTTATGGTCTTGTTTCAGGATAGTAAAAAATTAGATATATTTTTAAAGCATTTAAAATTTCTTATAAATGTTAAGAAGTCTTTGTAGCAGTAGGTCCGCCCGGGGCACAGGGGGTCACACCCCCCCCCCCCCCGCATCCCTACCCTGTTCGTGAGGAGTTTGCTTGATCTCCCCGTATTACAAACTCTGCCTTGCGGTAATCCGATGGATGTTTTCCCGATAATTAGGGGGAAACAGAAGTACTCGGCTTTACTTGTGATTTCATTTCACGCTGTAAATAACGCAGATTGAACCGCGCTCATCAGAGTGGAACCGGATCGGTTCAACACCCGTCACCCACGGCTCAGATAACGAATATGCCTTGACAATCATCCAGCTCCCAAGCTTAAAAAAATAAATCATGGAGCACACGTTTGCCAGTTAACAATTCAACTTTTATCCTGCGGGCAAATACTTGTGTGAAAGACCGCTCCCCCCGGCATCGCTTTTAATAATGCCCGACACATTTAGCCGCATTCCCAGCTCCCATGTCCGATGATTACAGGTTTACAGGCAGATATCAGCCCTACTGCCGGGCTGCATAGCCCTCCAAGACTCTACTTGCACTTGTGGAGCTAAAAGCTCCTATTTTGCGCACCGTTTGGGGCTGGAAATATCCGTCATGTTACCATCCCCAAGTTAGAACTAAACGGAGATTAAATGAAGAACTCGACACCCACCATATCCCTCTTGATCACGAGCAATTTATTATTTCAATAGTCCCACAAATATCCAGTCCCAATAATAATTTAAGCGTCACGGTAGCAAAATATAGACATACACAATTACTCTGCAACAAGTGCTAAAGAAGAGAAATAAAGTCAGATTACTTTGTCGAAATAGAGGCAATGGCAGATGCCTTGGTTAAATCATTTCCAGCGCTGGTAATGATGAATCCTACAGATTACCCGGGTATACAGCGAAATATTCTAGGTCACAAAACCAACACGAAACATAAATCGTAACTGTTCTGCATTTCAGACTTGGGTGGATGTATATCTGTCGCAGTTTCTCGTGTTTGTTGTAATGCATAAAATAGCAATGTATCGATATGCAGCCAATAACCAAACAGCCTGTCTCTTCTCTTTTAAAGCAGCAGAAAGTGTCTGACAGGACGCGGCATCTTTCAAAGCAAAGTGCAGATACATTAAGCTGAATGTGGGCTTGCAGTGGCTGCGGTGTTTTTGTCACAAAAACAGTTTGCGATGGTGCAAGTTCAATTGCGAATTGAAGATCTTTTTCCCCCCACTACCAGATAGAAGCCATCTTGTGACCACATAGCTAGCTGGCTAGCTAGTACCATCCTCTCATAAATAAATGTACCCCCCACCCCCAAGCGCCCAGTACACACGCGTCCGCACGCACCACATGCAAAGAAAGTTGCGCCAACTGATGAAACCGACTCAAACATCCGAAAAGTGTCCGCAAGTGCGAGCAATACAATGTAACACAGATTACGCTCATTTATTCTTTTATACCACATACCTGCACGATCTCGCCCTCTGCGCTGATGGTGGCTCCAGCTTTAGAGAATCGTCCCTGCAAACCTGTGGTGTATGTAGTATAATCTCCATTTGGACTTGATTCAAACAGTACTACTTCCACAAAGGCGGTATCCTTCGCGAAAACGCTTCCCAAGCAAGCTGCGACCGCAAGGGACGCGAAGATCACCGAATCGGCCACCCGATCTGAGACTCTTCTTGGTAAAATCATCTTGCCGGCTGGATCAGCGCCGATCGGAACATAATTTCCAGGGATTTTTTTAGAGGGGGAAGCCCTTGGCTATCTCTGAAATTAAATCTCAGTGGAGACGTTGAGCGGCTGAGCTTAATCTTTTCCTGGACGCGTTTATTTCACCATCGCAGCCTTGTCATTTACCGGGTCTGTCTACACTGCTTCTCGCTCTTTCTCGCTCTCCTTCCAACTCTACAAAGCGGATCTCCTTTGATCTCCAAACACGTGATTTTCTAAGTTTTTTTTTTTTTAGTTTTTTTTCCTAAAGGGTTATCCCCACCCACCAATCTTCCTGACCCTTTACTTTCCACTCCCAACTTTCGGCTGCCATTGCATATTTAAGGAGGCGCCACTGGATGGGTGGGGGTTGTGGCCGGGGGGAGGAGGAGGTTAGTGGTGCCAAGCTAATAACGGAGGCAAAGGCGTCCCCCGCGTTATTACGTTTTCGAAGCACATAAATTTCCACAACAACCAGGTATACTACACAATGTATTATATTTATACAGTCTTAATGCCGTAAGCATCTTGTTACGAGGACGATGTGGATGCATATTGTTGTTAGTTATTTTTAATTATATCGAGAGTAGGCTACACGGGCTGAGGTTTTTAGGAGCGGAACCACCTTAAAAGAGATGCGCTGCGCTGCGCAAAGCTCCAGTTGAACCGGGGTAACTTCAAACGGGTTTGCGAAGTGTTGTTGTCTCTGGCGCTGCACTGCAGTAGATTATCTTAAGGCGAGCATTAGAATACCAGGCTTTAAACTAGTGAGTACGTAAAAAAAATCGATTAAGGTTAAGGACTATTGGAGAAAAATATTAATTGTATTACTGCAACTTGTATTCGTCCTTAAGTGATAGTTTTAACAATGTTCCACTTGCTCAAAAGTGTCCCCCCTTTTCTCATTATCATAATAATAATAATAATTATTATTATTAGCGTATGTACCTAAACATTTTTCCTGCAGTAGCATACTTATAGTTTCCAAACACCGGCGAACCGTAGAACAAGCGGGTACAAAAGATTGGTGGGTGGATGGTATCATTTATAGAAAACTGATATTAGTTTTAATTAATAATATGCATTATTGATAGTCATGTTGTGGCCCAAAACTTTACTCTTTTTATTTGTATGTTTTAAAACGAAGAAACCCAACGATGATTTTTTTTAATCAATGGACTGTCCTGAGTATAGTTAATAAAACCATATCAATAAACATGCAATTAAAACGAATCACACACATGAATTCAGCATTCAGCTACGGGCTACAGCTTTGTATTATCACAGACCTTTTCACTTATGGTGTGGCTTTTCCCTGTGGAACAATGGCATTTCTGTGCAGGACAGACATTTCTTAGGAATCTGTAGTTGCTGGCATCTCTTGCGGGTTGTAGGTCATCCACAGAGCCTGTCCACGCCACTTTCTCTGAAAGGCGCTTGCTTCCCTTGCCACTGCAGGACATCAGCCTCAGACACGGTGTCTTTGTCTGAAGAAACAATTTGTGAAAAAAAAACAATAAACAAGCACTCAAGGACTTTACAGTGCTGGCATCGTTCACGTCCGATGTGTCCCGGGTTATGTACACTGTACATTTTTAACACCTACGTACCAAGGATATAATAGCACTCTTTATTGAGAAAGTAGGACCTGATCAGCCAGCAAAAACTCTTCTACAGTCTCTCTGTACGCTGGCAACTTGTGGTGAAACATTTTCCTCAGCTGGATTCTAATCTGTATATATTGTTGCTTATGGATGTTTATCAGGCTTTGCTGATTCCCCCAGAAATACAGCAAACAGAGCACTTTGGTGAGAGCTCACGAGGCATATTTACTGAGGTTTCTGGATGTTTGATTCCGGTGCTGGCCGATTTATATACATTAATGCAACAGGTAGTGGGGCAAGGTGTCGTGAGTGTGGCAGCACCCTACGCCCACAAAGATCCACATTGAGCAGTCCCAGAGAGGTATTTGAGAACATCAACAGATTTGGTTTAGTGTCAGATGTAGCACCAAGATTATGAAAAAACCAACTGTAGGACTTTCTAGGTCAAGAATGCCAAAAAAAAAACAAAAAAAAAAACAGGACACTTGAAAATGGTCCCCATATGTCTTGGTGAAGGATGTTAACTTAGGTTAAATGATTTCTTGGGGGGGGGGGGGGGGAACTTCAAGCAAGGATGTTTCTTTTGCCTCTAGCATGTCAATTATTTGCAGGTCTGGTTTTTAAGTGATGTCACTGGGGATCTTGATCCTGATCATCCCCACATGTTTCTCCGTGCTGGACTCTGTTCTCTCGCTGCTCACATTCAGAAGTGTGTGATGCATGGAGCGTCACTAACCTGCATGCTAACAGTGTTAACGTCGCTGAGGGCCAGTTAGTTGCTTTATGGGTGTTTGGCACAAAAAAAAGCAAAATTATATCTAAAGCTTGTGATACACACTAAAACAATTCAGTAACTGGCATAGATACACGTTGATGGAAAACCCAATGACATACCAATTCGGCCAATGATGGGCTCTGAACTGAATGAAAAATACTCACAGAGTATGGCGACGCACAATATTTACTGTGTGTAATAAAGTCACAATCAGCCACCCTCCAACAGTTTACCCAGAAGAGGTGACTGGAGTTTCCAAAGCTGTGAGACGAATTTTACACTATGAGTCGAATTTTACGCCGTGAGTCAAATTTTACACCATGAGTCCAAGACCCTGACGCTGGGAGTGACATCTGAGAACAACAGGTTCAAAACATCACAGACAGGGGATTTCAGTCATATTTTGCTTGAAGTTGCATAAGCCACACCATGTGATCAGGTTTCCCATCTGATATTGTGCCTACCCTCCATTTTCTGTAATCGCTTGTCCTATTCAGAGTCTCAGAGGTCCGGAGTCAATTCTGGAGGCTCCAGGCTATGAGGCAAGCTATCACAGGGCACGCTCACACACCATTCACCAACACACCATTCACCAACACATGTAGACCGACAGAAAATTCAGTAACTCCAATTCACCTCAGCATGTTTTTGGATGGTGGAGGGAAACATAAGTACCTGGCGGAAACCCCAGGACAACATGGGGAGACAAGACATGGGAGCATGGCAGAGACTCGAACCCGGATCTCAGGGGTGTGAGGCAACAACCAAAGCACAGATTGTAAAGTACCATGAGTGAGAGGTTTGCACACGTATATAATACTGTAATGAATAATACCTTCCCATTTGTTTACCATCAGTAAATGTCAGGCGTAGTGGCTTTTCAGTAAATGGATTTCTTGATTATAGTCTTTCAAATATTTATTCAGGTTTAATGGCTTAGTCAATTAATTGATAACAATGAAGTAAAACAGCCTTTACCTAAATGGTTGATGATGTAAAATAAGATCACTGGCACCTGTATGGCTTCAGTGAAAAGGGCCTGTTTGCTTAGTAACTACAAAGATTTATTTGTGTAATCCAGTCCAAACTAATGTGGATGGGTGATTCTGAATCAGACTCACTGTAACCCCTATTCTCTGAATATTAATGAAAATTATTGAGGTGCTTCTACAGCATTTGCCTCAGTTTTTCATTTGGGACCTATATGCAGCAAACATTGATAGTTCCAGACGCCATTGTTCATCGAGCATTTGCTCTGATTTAGAAAATATAAGATGACTGATTCCGTCTCCAAGTGTAAGTTTCCATTAATATCAAGTTAATTGTCAGCTAACGACTTAGAGAAAGAGAGCTGTTGATTAAAGGCACATTAAAAACATACCCCAGGTAATCCAGTGAATCATCCTTTAGGTATGCATGTCGGCTCCACTGTTAATCGGCGTTTAAGATTTTCCGGGGAACACGGGATGAAGCAAGAAGAGAGGAAGAATGCAGATAATTACAATGCGGAGAGTTCATTCAACCCTCCCCACTTGTCTGCAAGAAAAAAAAAATACATTATTTTCAGTTTGCCAGAATGCCACTTGACAAGGCGAAGGCCCAGGAAAGGAATGACAGCTGCTGCAATGAGGAAGAAGGAGCAGCGTAGTGAGACGAGAGCAACAGGCTGGCATGCGGCGGGAAACTGCACGCGCGCCTCTTTCTCGGAAAGTATCAGAAGCATATGACGCATAAATACACATTTGAAGTGGTAGTACACAAAAAAAGGAAATTAAGAGTAGCAATCCTCCGTGATTAGATATCGACCGCGTTTTTATAATATTATGTTTGTATTATAACTATACTTTAATGAATAGTTCATTAATGAATAGTTCTAAGATGTAACTAAGATGTGGCAAAGGGGACAAAGAATATCGCTGCACAGCGTTGTTCCTACAAGACTTTAAAGTATGTTATATGTATAAATAGCCTACATATACAGACATCATGAGCGAGGGCAATGTCATCATTGGGTTCGCGTCTCCATGGTGCCATGACCGCCATCTCCGTGCCCACAGTCCTCATTTAATGAAACCCGGCTGGCCCCTACTATGCTAATTGAGTTCGGAGTCAGCCGGGTGGGTGCTGGAGGTGCATTTTAGGAGACATGGAAGAGACGGTGGTGGAGGAATTTGCGGCAGCGCAGTGACTTTGGTCTTTGTGTGCTGCCCGCCCGTCCGTGCCTTAAAGGATCTGACCCTTTTTAATGTTTGAGTATTTCTACAGTGAAGTCATTTGTTTGACGCTATCCTACTCGTGCGGCAGCTTCTGCTCCACAGACTTATACTTTATGTGAGTTTCAGGCTGGAAATTGTAGACCGCTAGACTCAAGACGCCTTTAGAAAGGTCAATGTTATAAATGTGGTCGACTTAATAAGAATAAGTCAATGCGGTTGTGAACTGCTTAATGAGTGCAAACTGGACGTATTCCGAGCGCTGCAGCTGTCTTCACCTTTAGCGTTGTTAATAACGGGGATGCCTGGGTAGCAGACGCAAATCGCTCGCAGCACCCTACCAGGCTGAAAAGTCATCTGTGTGCCGCAACAGACATAAGCTGGTCCTGTGAGGGCAAGGGAGGGAACTGGATGGTTTCGCTGGCTTTTCACGCGGCGGCAGGATGTGCCGGGCTGGGAGCAGACGACACCTATCTGCTTGTCCGGGCAAATGCGCAGCAATTAGACTACGGGTTCATTTTCGCCGGTGTGGAGGATAATCCGCTACTGAACAAAATAATTCATCATACCTCAGGTTTCATTAGCCTGCATTTTAAAGTTGGTCTTGCCTCATAGTTGAACATCGTGCAGGTGGAAGTACCGTGCAACACTAATTAAAGGTTATAACGAGCAAATCATCATTTTGCGGCAATATCAGTTCTATTTTGGGAGGGGTTCTTGAGCAAATTCATAGGTTTTGTAGATCTGGAAATGCGTTTTGTAGATCTGGAATAAATTCCATGGGTTTTGTATATTATGGATTGCTAAACTTATTGTCCTATATTTACAGTCATTGGCATCCCACCTTTTGGGGTTCCCTCCAGCCCTGTGCCCTGCACTGCCTACCCCCCGCAGATGACCCATTGGAGGGTGGATAGATATTGTCACTCCAGGGAGCTGAAATAAACTTTCCACAATGAGTACCAGGGTAAACATGGTGCCTTAGTTGGTTACACTGTTACCTCACATCTCCAGAATGGAGGGTTTGAGTCCCCCACCTGTTCTGTGCTCCCCGTGTTGTGCGAGTCTCGACAGAGACTGCAGTTAGACTAATTAATGTCTCCAAATTGCCCATAGCCCATGAGTGTGTATGTGTGTGCCCTGTAAGGGACTGGCGTCCCATCCAGGGTGCCCCCCAGCCTTGTGCCCGTGCTGCCTGGGAGGAGCTCCAGGTCCATATGACCCTGACCACACAGTGGTTGGAAGATGAATTTAATTAATATTAGGGAATAAACTTTGATTGGCACATGCGCCCACAAGTTCAAATGATTAATGTTTAATTAAATCCGCACATTATATAATCTGAACAGCAAGTTAATTAAATCTATACTTACGTGTTAAAATGCTGACATGATATTTCATTATCTATGCTGCCCTCTTCTGGTGGGCAAAGGGATTTATCTTGTCAGGCACTGAACATGCCTCTGGTCCCACAGCTGTAGCGTATCCAAAACAAGCTCTCGTTTAACACCGCCATAAAATAATCACCCCCGAGCCATAAAAAGGATCATCGCACTTTGCTTTTGTAAGGATAATTATTTCAACGCAATACGGACCTTTTTCTTAGAACAAACCCCAAGAGGGGTTTTCTCAGGTTAATCCCACGCTTGCATTACCCATACCGATGTGATACAAAGGATAGTCCTAAATGGACTTTTGCGCCTTAAAAAGATGAAAGAGAGCCCGAATTATGAATAAAAAGTCTTCAATCTATGCATAAATCATTGTAGACGAAAACTTCGCAATCATGTAAACAACGACTATCTAGATCTGTGATCTATTTAGATATAATTTAACAGAAAATAGTGTTTGATTTTTTTTAATTAAAAAGAAACTGCAAAAAATACACAGTCGTTATGACGGTACTAACCGATAATCTTTTCCGCCGTTGTAACCAGCCTCTTAAAAGACATTTTAATTAGGATATGCTAATTACGTGACACGATATAGGCCTGTATACCGTTTATTATTACTGGGGGAACAACAAGAATCAAATTTAAATTGAATGAAATAGCAATTACTCTATATGTTACAGTTTCCTCATTTTACTGTCAGGAAAATATACAGCTTAGCTCGTTTCCGGTAAATTTTCGTATAGCTCTACTTGCAGCCAACTATTTTAAAATAATAACCCTTTTCTCGATTGCAGAACAACCCAATATCTCGTTGCATCGTTTCTGATCCGTTTTATGCTGTTTGGATTATCCTATATTGTTTAGTTTACATGAAAAAAACAACAATCTGAATGTTTTAGTTTCTCGTTATTTTATTCTGCTATTTAATATGATGGACTTATTCCATGTAATCCATTCCCTTTTCTTTTTGTATTTATCCCTTTTCTCAATATTTACTCGTATCCCGCAATAAAATAGTAAGCAAAGTTTTATCTGATGACTTATACTCTCTTTGGAATCTGCTTTGGGCGACCACATTATACAGAGTTTGACATCAAAGACAGAAAAGCAATGGATTAAAAGTAAACTCACTAAAGGCTTTTTAAATTATCTTAAGTCTAATCCTCAAAAGACTTAAAAGGGGGTAGCTGGACACTCAGCATGTGTAAAATGGCCTGGATCCAGTGAAAAAAAGACATTAGATCAGTATCTATAACATATAGGTAAAATGACACCAAAATTCACCCAAATGGCATCACATGTCATCTTATATAAAATACACGAATAGAAGCCATTTATAATAGAGGTATTATAACTCACTATAGCTGATGATTCTCGTGGTAAATGTGTCATTTTGAATCAGAGCCCAATGCATCATATTTAGTTAAACTGCTTTTCTTCATTTTACCAGTTATTCTAGGTTTGTGTGATCGATGGATAGACCAGAGCTGTTCAAACCATGATCCCCAAGGGCTGAGGCCTGCTGATTTTCCAGCCTTCCTTTACCTGTGAGCTGGGTGTGAAGCCTCTGTGGCCAATCAGAATCAATAATTATTAAGGTAACTTCCTGTGAGAACTGAAAACACGGCCTGGATTTGGAATCGAAGTCCGGATTTGAAGAGCCCTAGGAAAGACAATAAGTGTCCCAAAGGAGAATCAAAGGACCAAGGACTCCCTGTTGTAAATAATGCAATTATAGCTATTCAGGGTCTTGATTGGTGCCCTGGTGTAGGTTATATATGAAAGATCACTGTATCTTACATGTTTATTTACTGGGGAAAAAAAACAATTTGGGAGCAATGCACAGAAACTAATGTCACGAAATAGACCTAATTTGTTTGCATTGCTACCCAGTGACATTCAGCTCCAGGTCCCACAACTTGGGCCCTATCATTCACTTAATTCCAATAATACATTTGTTGCTGGGTTGCAACAAATGACGTGTTTAAACAGGAAGTTCTCTTTCAAACTAAATTACATAACAACCCACAGTCCAAGTTCAACCAATATAACACAAAAATCTTTTGTATTGAATTTTAATTAATTTCTCTTAATCGCTGGACATGATCCACCTTGACATATGGCAAAAGACTAAAGTCGGTTCAAATTAAACCTGTGTCGTTTAAGCCTGGCTATTTTTCAACACCATTACAGTTATTCAGGATCTAAGATCTCACATACTATTCAGTTAAAGGTCACCCCACCCTAGACAGACATTTTCCCTGGGGAGGCAGCGTCCGACTTTGAAGTGTAGATTGTGGAAGGCCTTATAATGCTAGTCTTTGACGTCTGTCATAATGGGAAAGTGGGATCTTGGGGGTAAAATTCGTTTTTCTGCAGGGTGGGGCACAGATTATTCCTAAAAGAAGAAAACCAAACCTTACTGTAAATACTGTTTTCATAATGATTGATTGCATTTTCTCTTAAATACTCTTAAATACTTTATAACGCTATGGTTCATATTTAAGATGTCATAACATCTTATAGATGTCAAGACAGCAGCTTGGTTGTTTTCTAGTTTATTTTGTTAGCAATGTTTACATACATGGGATGGTACCCAAGGTGCACTGGATGGATATTGATGGATGTTAACACACATTGGAAGCGTACCAGGATAAACTATATACACCCTGAATTCACTAGATGCAGTGATGAATTAAAAACGATGTAGCAGAATTTCTTTCTTAAATTATATACGTAGCATATTGTCTCTATTGAGACTTTGGGATTCACCACAAAACTGTACTCACTGTGGAGGAAGCTGCTGAAATATTACTTTCTACTCTGCAAAGGTTGACATGGCTTTACAAGAGCCCCAAGGAACAACTTCCCAAGGTCAAACAGTGGCAAGCCTGATTTGCAACTAATGAGTTGGATCTTAGCGGAAAAGACCCCGGTTACTGTTCAAAGGAAGAGACCCAGCTGGGAGAGGAGATGTGGTGGCTGTGTGTGAGAAAGCGGAGAGACGCCTGCCTTTCATCCCCAGTCCAGCGTGCCTGACCCAGCACATGGTTCCTTTGCCCCATCCTTTGGCTCTGCAGACGTTGCCGAGCAGAAGGAAGGGGGCCAGACTTGCTACAGCACACTCAGAGCTGTTCCCAACCAGATTATCAATTCACATATGTATTTATGCATGCAAGTGACTTTACCAAGGGTAATTACAAGGTTTCATTCTAGCTTACATTGTCAGGGTTTTGACAAATGCATTTCAAAACCAATTTTTCATTTTAAAAGCTGGGCATCCAAGGATACAGTACTTCTCAAACAGTATCAGCAAAAGTCAAAATGGTGTCAATGACCAAGAGAGGGGTGGCATCACAAATCACACCTGACATCATGTCTAAAGGAGAAATGTATTCCCTCTTAGGAGTTCTTATCAGTGTATTTTCTCACTGACGGGGACATACTGGATCCTTAAAGCAGGGCAATTAGGCTCTGCCAATGTCCGAGCTGAAATACTAGATTCTGAAGAATTTTTTATATGTAGCTATTTTTCCAGCTGCTTTTTGCCCATTTAAGATGCAAGTACCACCGTCCAAAACTAACAACATGATTTTATTTGATTTATCACCCGGAATACTTCACTGGCCTCAATCTTCCCTCAAGTCGGACTTGGCTTTGGTCCACTATGCCTGACTGGATTTTAATCGAGTATTGTTATACACAAACAACCTATAGGATATAATTTAATTTGTCTTGAAGAATTTCAGGTTTATACTATAATGGTGTAAGGCTTGTGAGTTCCTCCAGTTTTTACTATGATTTTTCTGACCAGCTCATTCTGCAGACATTAATAATCAACTTGCCGATCTACTTTGCTGCATAGGTCTACAGTCACAATATGTCACCTTTGATTTAAGCATCTTGAAATGTAATCTTCAGACAAAGAAAGAGCTTTTTGGTCCAGATTGACAACTTGACTGTCATCCTTTGTAGTTTCAAAACAAATTCCTGTCATGCGGATACCCAGTTACTTGAACAAGAGTATTAGCACATGCTGATTGATTATTGCTATATGACTTGGATGCGAAAATCACACCAGTAATATTGTAGGGGAACCGTCCACTGGCCCAATGGCGGAATCCAATTGGACAGCCGAAGGCTTGAAATGCATGTGGATCCTTCCGAGCGCTTCTGTAAAGTTACTTACCCGTTTTAGGTAAAGACCAAATTATATCTGACTCCAATTT
>JAODJU010000040.1:29399686-29411704 GCA_026776725.1 Gnathonemus echidnorhynchus
GAAAATGACAACAATTTCACAATCATAATTTAATTTCCTTCTCAAAATCAGCAGTTTCACAGATAAAGTAAATTAACTTTGGAACCAACCACCGCAAAAAGTCCTGTTGTAGGCTTTAACTTTCTCCTTAGTTGGCTGGATGATATTTATTTCGGCCTTGTCGGGTCCCAGCTCCTTAACGTGGATTTTTTCCACCATCGTCCTTCTCGCAAAAGGGTAATTCAATAATGATCTCACAGAATTTGGTGGAAGCTGCCCCCTCTGTCATCGTCGCCATCACCTCTCTCTGACTGACTGACCTGAGAGCAATCCAAAACTTTCCCGCATTTTCTGTAGCAGGGGCGAAATTTCCAGTGCCCCAAAACCATTTAATTCAGCGATGCTGATAGCCAAATCTTTATTATTTTCACCTAGCAACCATACACGATTGGCTATTTCGCTGCACTTCTGGGGCGCTTTGATGAGCGCCGAAGAAGAGAAATGATTGGTGGAAATCTGTCAGTGGAAATTCACTGTTGAATGAGAGTCAGTTGGTGGAAATAGCGTTTAAATAATTCAGATTGCATGTAGGCACACACTATTAAGTAAAACTGATACTGATAAAAAATTATATATATTTTTTTTTATTTTTATATATTTTATATTCCCCCCCACATCTGGGAGGGCAGCGCCTGAGCGCCCTCTATGGGCCAGCCGCCACTGCTGTTTATATACATCATGAAAATAAAGTAATATGTGCTGTAATCATCCATCCAATCTTCTATAGTCACTAATATATTACAGCTCAGTTTGATGAGTTACTGTAGCCTGGGACCAATCCCAGGAAGCACAGGGCATCCCCTTGGGCAGGGCGTCCTTCCTCTGCAGCCACACATATATACAAATAATACTATGGGCAATTTAGGAACACCAGCACAAAACATAGGTTTACTCATAACCCATTCATTCATCATAGCACTTTCAGACTATTCAACTTAGCTAATAGTAATTTTTAAAGTACTAATTAAGTGTAACTGTTTGTGTAATGAGAGGTCCGCAAATAAGGATTTCTTCATTAGCCAGATAACTTAAGCCAAATATGAAGGTTGTCCAATCGGAATGTCTCTTACCTTTTGTCCTTTTGGACACATTGAGCTTAAGTTATCTAGCTAATTGGGAAATTCTGGTTTGCAGAATACCCCCCAGGTGATGGAGAAATTCACCAAACATTCCTCCATTTGTGTTTTTAAAAACAGCAAGAAAAAGCCATAATTCATAGATTTTTTTGTAGATCTGAAAGTAAGGGATTGCAGGTCCAAAGAATTTAGACAGTTGTAATTTATCACTGCGTGAAAATTGTTCTGGGTATGAGTATGGTAAGAAATACAGGCACTGGCTGAATATTTTTTTGTTGCCAGAGAATTGACTTCAAAACATATTTCCTGTAGTCATGTAAACAAATAACAAATAGCTTTATTGTGAAAATTTGGGATACATGTCTTCGCAGCAGCAGTTATTAAATGAGGAGCTCAACATGTCAAGTGAGCTCTCACATCAAGTCACAGAAAGCTGAATTATTTTTATTTGTGTAGCAAATGTGACACGACGTAGCTTCAGGATTTGCTGTATTATTAAATCACTTAGCAGGTGGTTTTGTTCATAACAGCATGCAAATATGGCAATTTCACACTCTATTTATAAAGCTGAATGTTTTCAGCTATTTCAGGTCAAATATATGGCTGAAGGGTACAACTGGAGACTGGTTTTAGACTTGATACATGACCTTCTGGTTAGTCTCGATGTTCGTCAGTCATTTTCTCAAACAAACAATCTGTGGCTCCGTTTTTAAATAGGGACTCAATACAATGAACTCTAAATAAATGTGCACCTGTAGCTAAAGACTGGCTGGAAGTCTCAGAAGGGGCACTGCTGTTGTACCTTTGTGTGTTCCAGTTTAACTGACCTATGAAATACCCAGAAGTTTTAATGGGAAATGCATGTAGGTTACTTCTGATGAATGTATTAGCTACTAAACACACAATATGGGGGGTGGGGGGGATCAGACCCCCCCCTCCCTTATACCGCACTCAGGCAACTTTCCTGCATGATGAGCACATACATTCAATACATATTTTTACTTGGAGCATTTACACAGATACACAAACACACACCATATGGAGATATGGTGTGTACTGAATAATAATCATTTCCATGCTAATTTCTCTCAGGTAATAAAATCTATGCTATAAAACCCTGTCCCGGGAAATCAATTACACCACAATGGTGTTCCAAAAATAACCCCACCATAAAACAGAGTGGTGGTAGACGTCTTCATGAGTCACGCCCAGGGTTGCTGTCTGTGCTTTCTTAGTCTCCCTGCACCAAATCAGGCAGGAGTGGGGCTTCTCCCGAGGTTTCATTTGTTTTTCCATTAAAAAAAAAAACAAATATAATTACAGCAGTAGCAGGAATGGAGGTTAGACTCATTGTACCTTGTTATGATTGTCCTGTGCACATCGTTACTCTGTCATTACTCCATGGAAACAAAAATAAATTGAAATGGCATTTTCTCCCCCCAGGATGGTCAAGGCTACAGTTCTCAAGACTTACGAGTATTAAAGGTCACAGCAAAGTCATCCTTATTAATCCCTAGCCATGAGGGGTTCATGTTAACATCCCAGTACGAAACGAAACAAGAGTAAACCAACTCCGATTGGTCCTGACCGACCAGCTGACCGAATGGTGATGTCAGCAGCTGTACTCAGCCAATCCAGTCTCTCCCCATATACAGTACTGATGTCTCCCCGAAACTACTACATCTTGTCTCGAGGCCGAGCAGATTAAAGGGTGCTCCCCAAGTAAAGATGGAAAAGCTTAATAAAATCCTTCTCTCCCAGTACGCGATCTACTCCCTGTTGCACAGAGAAGTACTACCACACTGAAAGGCCTGAAACTGATGTACACTAGAGGCTTGTATCTGCTGGATTGGGTGCAGGTGCATTCTGGGTAAACTTGTCTGGAGCCGCAGGGGTTGACCAACGTCTAACAAATAATAAACACAACAAAAGTTTCAATCTCCAAAAGATTGGAGAAATAAAAATCTGCTTCCAAAGAGGCAGACTAAACATATGGCGTGAGTTTACTTTTTCAATATTACAAGGGCTTTAAAAATATATATTTCAAAGGCATGAAATATACTGCCCTAAGCATCTGTTATGAGAATGAGGATGAAAAATGGCTGCTGAGAGCCACCAGAGAAAATAAGATCAGAATATGAAGAAGCATAGCAATGACAGAGCTGATCTTTCATGGCGGCCTGTGGAACACACCCAGCTCTGCATCAGACCTCCCTGTTCTGTACCTTCCTTTGCACATGTCTGATGGATGATCTCATTTGCAGTAAATCTCTCTGTTGTTAAACCCAGTCATCGAGGCCTGTTGGCACCTCTGAGGCTGCCCCCACTGCGTAATACCTCAAAACCACGTCCTTGGAGTATTTGTTTTGTCCTCTGGACTGCTATGTGCACAGGGATCCAAGATCTTACGGGCACAGGATATGCACAAATCACAGGACACAGTGTGGGGTAGACCCAGGATAGGATGTCAGTTTGTAGCAGCCACACGTTAATTCTAGAGTCACTGATGTGACCAGGAATTTTCGGCCAGTGGAAGAAAGCCAGAGTACCAAGAGGAACCCCCCAGCTGAACCCAAAGAAACCGTGGTTGGGCTTAAGCCTAGAAACCCAGAGTAATGACAGAAATAACTGCTTCAAAACCCAAGATGGGTACAGTTTGCCTGTGCTGTCACGGAGTTAGTCAACTTCTCATTGCTGGCTTTGCCTGCTTGCCCTTAGCTAAGCCAATCAGCCCACAGTGCACAGTAATCCTTCCCAGCACGGACTCTGAAGCCTCATTTTCCCCCCATCGCTAGTGAAGGCTCCACCCGCTGAGCCACCGTGCCGCTTCATCGCAGTCAAAATGCAAAATAATGAATCTCCGCAGTGACTCCAGCAAAACCTTACAAACACCTGCGGCTGCGATGAATCAGCTAGGCTTGAAATTCATCATTTTTAAAGGAGAATGAGGTAAAGATATGTGGTAAATGGAGCGTTCAGTTCGATATAAATATCTCCAATGAGTCTCTCCACGGTTTCAATGGACAAAAGAATCATAAGCAGGGTGGAAAATCTACCCCTGTTTGTTTTACAAAAGATTTTTGACAGGGTATGAGCACTTTTAGAAAGCTGAGCTGTTTCTCTTATTGTATAAGAAGTTTTAAAGTTTGGATTTTAGGTATAAAATTAACAATGAGTGAGAAAGTTCTTCTGCAGAAGTTCTTGCATTTAACACTTTTATTTGGGTCTGTTACCCAGAAGGTTGATCACAGAGTTTATCTTCTGATGGAATCGAACCAAACTTCAAGTAAACATGTCAAATATCTTCAGCAGCCCGCATTTTCACTACCCAGTTACCTGGACTTCAGCACAGGGATTTTCCCTGGAATTGCAGATTCTATTTTCAGTAAGTTTGCCTTGAAATTTAAGAATTGTGTGAATAATTATTTTCATCAGCTGAGTTGTAGTACGTTGTAAGGGTGTGTGGTAGGGATACTTATGCAGATCAGATTAAAGGGAACGGGTTTTCTTTGGGAAGCGCAAATCAAAGTCGGCTGTCTGAGTCGGAACCAGACGGATCAAAACAGAATCCAAATCGGTAGGCAAAGACGGTGGTTTGTGGGCTGGCGAGGGGCAGGCAGTGCGTGCTGGCGGTCAGAGGGTTAGCTACTACTCCGTATTGAAAGGCATATCAAAGGTTGGGGGATGTACGTCTGGTTATCTGAGAGAGAAACAAAACCCGGTGTCTAAAGGAGCAAAAATGAAATGAGAAAGACCGGACAAGCAGGATAGAAAACACAAGGAAACTGCTCACACTCTCAGTAAGCTAGAAAATCTCTGTGAAGTAGAGAAGTCTATTAGAGACTCCCGATCACAGCTAGGAAGGGGCACGGGCCCAAATAAGAGCCACTGTTTAATTAGGGTGCAGGCAGAATGGGCTTCCCTTAGTGGGTGGGTATTGCGGACAGGAATTCCCTGGGGGGCGTGCTCGTTGAGACATAGATGTTGGCAGGGCTCCTCTGGGCTGGTCCCTGACAGAAAATGGTGTCAGGTTTTTTTGGTTTTTTCAATCAAGCCAACAGTCCACTGGAAGCATGACATCATGGATGCGGCTTACGAACTGTGACACCGTGAGTGTGGCCTACGAACTTCCGGCTCGCAGGCCTGCTTGGAGAGCTGGCTCCCTGACGGACTCTGAGTATGACCACAGTTTACACCTTGCTTTTATTAAATCAGGCTCATTTCCCAGTATCCTATAATGTTAGCATGGCTGGGGGGGGGATTGAAACTTTTGTTGTGTTTATTATTTGTTAGACATTGGTCAAGCCCTGCGGCTCCAGACAAGACAAGCCAGTCAACCTTGGACCCCAAGACATTGTTTTTAGTTCCACTCCTCTGTTGTCCTCAAACATTTTTCCCTTTTCTATATTTGATACCCCACTTTGTACGAATGACTTAGTCATGGTTGGCCACACATTCCTGTTAAGTGCTTTGGGATGACTATGTTGTGAAAGGTGCTAAGTAAAAAATAAATAGAACTGAACAGACAATAGATGTGTCTGCTAAATACACTTAACGTCACAAACACATACATCAACTGTTTTAACAAAAAAGATACAAAGCATACATCATCCTGTTCATTATATTCAATGACAGTAAGCTTTGTGACTGACAGAAAGTTAATAAAAAAATCCACACAAACCATTATTTAAGGCGTCCATCTATGCTGTTTGAGCAGTCAATGCAACCAAGTCACCTCTGTGTAATGACAGTGATTTTTGAGCCTGGTACTGAGAACATGGGCATTTTGGCAAAACGGCCCCCTCATACCACTGTGTCCGGTACCTCACAATGGCGAAAGCTGATTAAAAACACTACAAGTTACATATGAATAAATGGCATGAAATTCAATCGGCAGAATGAGTAAATGTATTGGACCAAAAGCTACCCCCCCAGCACACGCATTTCCACCGCAGTCCTGGCTATCAGTGTCACATCCGCGCTGCAGGGTGACGGAAATTTGATTTTCGACGTGTTGTTCATCATTTCAGCATCATAGTTCCGGGACCATTAAAAGTAAATCTAGCATCACCGCAAGAAGAAGACTGATCTCCGATTAGCTGAAGATAAAGAGCCAACGATGAAATGAAGGTCTATAAGTGCACTGTATAAGGAGCCCGCGATTGGCAGGGTCTGGGTAGGGGGTGAGACATTGTACACCAGGCTGTAGCGGTCTGGAAAAACCCAGCTACGTCTCCCCTGTAACATAGCGAATACACGGGAATTCATTAACCCTGAAGTTGCAACATAACAAATATTGTAATTTACACTTAACAGAACATGACAAGGCTTTCAATATGGAAGGAATTTAAAGAAGTTAACCACTGATTTCCAGCAATTACAAGCATCCTACACGCCTTGTGCATTTTTATATCATGCTGGAGAAACTTCAAAAATATACTAAAATGAAGGGCTTCTTCCTTGCTTTATGGGACTTCAGTCCTGCTTCTAGGAGCCTGAACTGTCCTAGCAGTGCACTTCACACCTGCACTTAATGTTTCCCTTTCTTTTTGAAGGTCACTTGAGGTCACCCTCCGATTTATGAGGCACTGGTGGACGGTCATCTCTGGCATTAGAAAGTTGCTTCCGCTCTCAGCCTGGCTGGTATTTGGTCTTTCCCTGTGTCTCCTGCTTCATCTTGTTCTTGTTTACTGCTGTCTTAAGCCTGGAAGCAACCTGCCGTGTAACCTTCTGCCAGCAGAACCAGGATTAAACCAGGATTTAAAAAAGCTGAGTGGTCTTTTAATTTTTCCAGAGCTGTGTCTGAATATTATTTATATAACCCAAACATATTAGGTTTTGTAGCCTGTTTGAATGATCTGAGTCCATATTTCTGTTTATGTAGTTTCACCGTGAAGTGATCAGATTTACTCATATATTTCACTAGTTTCCTCAAATATGGGACAGCCAGCTTCTTAGGGTGCGAGGATCCATCACTTAATCACCCTTAATTTGGTGGGCCGGCATTGCAGCGTGGTGTCGAGGCTGCAGAGGAGCCTCCGGAATCTACCAGCGTAGCTCTACGCCATTAATACCCTGAAACTAATTAGAGAGAGAAAAGGTGGAAGAATCCCATCTGAAATCCTCGCATCCACCGAAGTGGATCTTTAGGGTTAATTAGGACAGAGCCCCGCTTGGGTGGCTTACAAAACTTCAACACTTATATAAAATTACCCTCCCTTTAGCAACATCTTGCAGAAGGGCCACATTCTGTGTGCTGCTGCAAATTAATTATGACTTTTGAAAATAGTTCTGGGTGCATATGGGATGCTATGAGAAATCTGGATTTTTTGCGATGTCACTGCTTCCATTGGATCTTGACTTATTTGGTCACACTATTCATCTGTCACCTGCATATCGCTTCTGTCGCGTCCCGTGGGCTTTAATACCAAGGACGAGCCCGTCATGATGAATGACTGAAAGAGTTGTTTAATCTGTTTTGCAGCGTGTTTTCCGAAGGGTGGGGGAAACAGAGTACTTAGCCAAACACCTGTCAGCGCTGTGTTTCGGGATGATAAGTGTACCTGCACATTGCGGCTTGGAAAGAAACACAGTAAACCTTCATAATCTGTTTTGTCTGTGTCCCATTGAAAGAAATGATATAGCACATTTGTTCTCAAAACTAACGACACAATGTGATTGTAGAGTTAAATAAGACATAAACTGAAACCTGTTTCCCTGGGGGAGTCTCCATATACCCCCATTTAAAACAGCGAATTTTAATTAGCTTTACTTTTAAATATGTGTGTACATTTTAATACTTCTCCTTTGTGACCATGTTACACCTCTCAATTGCATTTTAATGCTGTTTGCACAGAACCAAAAAATACAGGCCTTTCCTATTTCAACACAAAGCCATGAGGGGGCGCACTTCTGTGGTCAGCTGACATAGCGCCACTTCTGGGGTGAATACACAGACCATGGCCAGAGTCATCCACCAGCTATTTGCCATTTCACCTCCAGAGTTATAAATACAGATAATTAGTATCTCCTTCTCTATGGACCAGGCAGCTGAAAAGTTGGACCGTGTGTCTCTGTATCATCACCTGGTTTCGAAATTCTCATCGCATTGGATAACAGTTTGTGTTGCAGGAGTGTTAGCCTGGATGGGCAGGATATATAAATGGGAGAGCAGTTGTATCCTAGCTGAGTTCAGCATTTGTTCTTTTACTGTCATTACTCTCCCATATTAGTTTTTAATTTTCTGTCAAAGAGCACTGAGAGGTGTTCTCTCCTCTAAGAACCTCCCTTTTTCTCCTTGTCTGACGATCTGTAGACCATGAGTGGCTGTGACCTGGTTCTCCCCAGCCCTCAGTTTTGCCGGAATGTGAGGTGGGATCCCTTTCGGGACTGGGTCTCCCCGAGCCTCATTTTCGGCCAGGAATTTGCTTCACCCCCATTCTCTGACACGGGTGACCTCACCTGGACCCGCCGGTGCCTGGGCAGTTCCTCCTGGCCTGGGTACACACTCTCACACTTTCTCACCCCGTCCACTCAGGCCCTGCTCTACCCAAGCTTCAGACTGCTGAAGCAGTCCTGGGCTGGATTGTCCGAGGTTAGGAGCAGCCGAGGAATGTGGACGATCAGCCTGGACGTCAACCAGTTCTCGCCAGAGGAGATCACGGTCAAGATGAAAGAGGGCTACTTGGAGATTACAGGTACAATTCATTTACACACCTGCTTCACAATTCTGTCTTTATTAAAACCTCTTGCACACCTGCTCAGGCTTATTTTGCTATGTTTATGGGACGAGACAGATGGGCCAAGGTTATCGAGCCAGGGGAAGGATTAAAGCAAAAACATCTCTTAATTAAATGAGGCATCGCGTTTGCTTTTTTCACTTTCTGGGGGGGATTCCACAAAGCAAGATTTCTGACTTAGCTGTAAGTCATGATTATCCAATAAGAGTTTAGTTAAGGAGCATTCCTATAGAACAACCATGATCCTATTGGACAGTCATTGCTTCTAGCTTAAGTTAACCCAGCTAACTGAGAAGCCTTGCTTTGTGGAACACCTCCCTGATATTGACACTCGTTTGTTTGCAGGGAGCCACGACGAAAGACGGGACGAGCATGGGTCTGTGACCAGGTGTTTCACCAGAAAGTACAAGTACGTTTTTACGTGTGCACCGCCTTTCACGATAGCATACGGATGATCAGATAACCTTAATCCTTGTCTTCTGTAGCTCTTTTCTATTCATACGTTTCCATTGAACGTTTGCTAACTGCAGCCTTCCAGACAGCACTGACCTTGAGCAGATGAGGTCCTATCTGTCCGGAGATGGTGTGCTGTCTGTGGAGATCCCTCTGGCCGCTTCAGGAGACCTGCCCCCCCAGAAGACTGTCATACCCGTCCAGGTGAAGGAATAAATGGCCAGGAAGCTTTCGCATTTTCCATCGCTCTGGATGCTGCTTGTTTTTTAAATATGACTAACAGCTACGTTTTTAAAAAGGTGAAAAATCGCCCTTTTAAAATAATCTGCAAATCCCCCGTTTTAGATTTCTGTTTCACTTTGAGCATTTTTTATAAGCACTTGCTGTTGAGAAATCTGTTTATCATCAGTCTCTAACAGGTTTGGAGTTATTTGTGTTGCAGTGTATAATTTTTATAAACTCTTAATAGTCTTTAGGGGATTTGTAATTATAGATACAGATATTGCCTTCAGATCTGTTGTATTATCCAGTTGTTTATGTTCAGGTTCATTAGTCTGTTTTAAAAGCCACATTTTTATCTCTGTCATTTATTTATTTACCTTTGAAATGTGCATATAATTGGCTTCAGAGAAATACTTGTGGAGGGATTTGGCCCTTTTCACAGTCGTCTTCAAGGCGGAACAAGATGAATGATCTAAAACGATGCCTTCAGGCCTCCTTCACGTGTTCCTGCTCGTTAGGGCTAATGAGATATGCATCTCATATCTCTGCAGGTAGGAGAGAATCCTGCGCCTCTGAAAGAGGAGGGTGAAGAAAAAGTGGAGAAGAAGAAGGTGGAGGGGACAGTAGAGGGAAGTTCCAGTGAGGACAAAAACAGTGAGGTCACAGACTCACCCACCGCAGCCACACAGGAGTCCGGAGAGGAGCCAGGAGTCGAGGAACCCCAACCTCAGATTCCTGCCGTTATCTTAGCCGGATCTCCTGAGGGGCAGCAGGGCGAACAGCCAGCTGACACTGGGGAGGGTGCAGCAGGGCCCAGTGACCAGCAGGTCCCCTCAGAGCAGGCAGCTGGGGACCAGGATGCGGGGGGTTCGATCCAGAGACAAGAGGAGCAGCAGTCCTTTGGTGTGGAGAAGGATGACACCCAGCAGGAGGCCTGGGGACAACCGGAGAGCCCAGCGCAACCAGGTTTAGCCCAGAGAGAGCAGGAGGGGATAATCCAGAAGGAGGCTGCTCTACAGGCCCCTGAGGAACCTCCAGCACAGGGTGTGGAGCCAGTTCCCAGCCAATCAGATGCAGCCCAGCACCCTGAGCTGGACGTCCTGGAAAAACAGGACACTGAGCCAGCAGCGGAGCAATTCACAAAGTCCTAACTGCACCCAGGGCTTGCCAATCCACCTGCCGCCTCCACCACTATGGTCTGCCCTGCTACAGCCAAATGTCTTAGACTAAACAGCCCCGTAGGTTAAAAGCATGGAGCTCCTATGCTTCCCTGGAGCACTAATAAACTGATGCGAATCACAATCCAGCTACTGAAGTGTCATTCATTTCCTGCTGTGATCTCTTTGGCTTGTCAGCTTCAGATTCCCGCAGAACAGACAATTAAAATTGACTTGTCCCATTAGAAGTTTGTTCTTTGTGATTTATTGTCTCCCAAATCAGCTTTCTTCATATGACAGTGTAGCACAGCGATCCCCTTTTGATATCTGACACGCCTTTGGGCTCACTTTAATGGAAGTATTCCAAGATCCTGTACAAATCCTATATAGAAGGACATTACTTAAAATATTGTGGGCAATCATTTACACATTTAAAAATTAAAACAAAATCATGCACAAGTTTATTATAACTCTGTTACATATTTCTGAAAATTCAGTTTTAGGAAAAGCATCTGTTTTTCTCAAATTACATGTTGGTCATGAAGGCTCCCTTCTCCTGTCACATGTTAGGATGGTGATGCAGTTCCTATCACGTGACCTGTTGCCCAGTAACTGCTTCCAGATGCCACTGAACAGAGGAGAAAAGCTGCAAATGTTGTTGGTGTGCAAGTGAAAAACATTTTATTGCATGAACTATACAAAGACATCTCTCACAAAAAAATAATCATTCACTCTGCACAGAAAACAATGTAATCACAGTCCGGTAAAAAAGAAAAACAAAGCCAAAAATCCAATTGTAAGACCTCCACAGTAACCTGAACCAAATGGTCCACCAATCTGATCAAGAATATACAGTGTGTAATAACCTGAGCTGGTACACTTAGATCACACACAGAAATAAGGCAGAATTGCAACCATTACCATAAGTAAGATATACCGTAATAAGTCATAATAAACCCCACTAAAATATGAGCTTATACAGTGCTGAACTGTGTGAATGCTGCGTGAAATTTAGTGAAATAGGGTCAATAACACAGAGGCAGAAGCCTGAAGAGGAGTCTTAAGCAAATGAAGCCTTGGCAGATTTCACAGGGTTGTTGCAAAGGGAAGGTGTCCGTCTCGATGCCTGCGTGGATTGAGCCCAGGACCCCCCAGCATGCCGTCCTGCCAGTAGGGGGTGCATCGATTGCTGATACAGAAAACTGAGGAGCCGTGGGCGAGACTGTGGCGAAGTCCAGACAGACATGACCTCATCTACTCAGCTGGGAGTCTCTAAGTGGGGGCAGTGCCCCCCCCGCTAGCCCGCAGGCCCCACCAGGGGGCCCACACTGC
>JAODJU010000040.1:29422374-29461161 GCA_026776725.1 Gnathonemus echidnorhynchus
TTTGAAAAAATCTAAATTGTAAGATGTCTTATTTCCTCCAAAGACAAATAACCTAAAATTGAAGGACACTTTTTCCTTTGGGTCTCAGGAGGATATATGTATGATTCCGATTACCACCTCGAACATGCAATATTAAAACAGAATCTCTGAAAGATGTTACCTTAGTGGGTGTTTGAACATGTAGAGAGGAAGTGATTTCTGCTCATATGCACATACACAGAGGTTCAGCTTTTGGACTAAGGGTGAATCTCAGTATGTGTACTTGACCTTACTTGTGTTCTCATGTACCCATTTTACATCACCTTCCATTGCCGAAGACCAGTTCCAATACTGAGAACAGAAGTACAGAGAAAGGTAAAAATACTCAGATGTTGGTCTTGCTCCACCCCAAATATCAAGGATACATTGACTGCATCCTAACCAAATGAGACCAATCCCATGATTCACTGCACCCCAAGTTAGTTCTTGGAAGGCAAGTTTGCAAGACCAGCCTTGCCAAGTCTACAAGTATGGTCTTTGCATTCTTGGTATTGAGATTCACCCTAATTTAACACCGAGGAAGTGAGTGTTGTGCAGACGCGAGTGCGTAGAGAGGATGGGTTCCCTGCTCGCGAGTGCGTAGAGAGGATGGGTTCCCTGCTCGCGAGTGCGTAGAGAGGATGGGTTCTCTGCTCGCGAGTGCGTATAGAGGATGGGTTCCCTGCTCACGAGTGCGTAGAGAGGATGGGTTCCCTGCTCGCGAGCACGTAGAGAGGATGAGTTCCCTGCTCGCGAGTGCGTAGAGAGGATGGGTTCCCTGCTCGCGAGTGAATATGCACACATGGTTTTTATGTGCGTGGGCTTTGAGACTAATTGAACTTGAGACTAATTAGACATGCCTGTCATGTCTAGTAAATATACATCATTCTGTGTGGGTCTTGTGCTTTTCGTGGGCTCGGGGGTAGGGACAGAGTAGCGCTAGTTGTTGAGGGGGAGGCAGGTAAGGGAGAGGGAAAAAGTAGGACAAAGAGACTGAAAGGAGGATGCCCAACAACTCGCCAGACAGGGCTGGAAGACAGGACTGTCCAGATGAAATGCAGACGAGTGGTCACCCTAATCACAGTACTCAAATGCTACTCCTCTTGTTTAAAGAGCTCACTGAGCACTTTAGTGCCAGCTGACCTGCTGTTTTCATACTTACACCAGTGGACAAAATTGTGGAAACGTTTCCAAGTTTTAGAGATTTCAGTGCTTTGTTCAACTGTTGTTCCAGTTACTTTTTTAATCGTCTAATGTATGCAATCTCTAAGAACTGGAAGTGTTTCCACAATTTTGGCCACTCGTGGAGGTACTGATGCCTTTAAGGTCAATGTTACAGAAAGTGCAGCTTCAGGTTTCTTTTCTTTGACAGAGGCTTAAGCTCAGCTACACATCTTCATACCTCAGCTGCTCACCCCCCCACCCCCACCCCCACCTGTTGCTTCTAAATGTCAGAAAGTCCCACCCCTATGCTGGCATGTGATTTGCAATACTAACTCACCATGTGACTTCTTGGAGAAGGTCCTAGAAAGTAGATCCACAGAGAATACAGGCGAGGAGCAAATAAGGTCTGTCTCCTTAGTCATTCAGAATACAGGTTTCAAATTCCAGAATGCATGTCTAACGTCTTACGCTTCCTTGCGGTTGCAAAACATGACTTCCCAGCTGCAATGTTCACCTAAACATGTTGTACTGTGGTTATTTTCAGATAATAAGCACTCTAAAAATAGGCACTGTAACACAAGTTTGCACATTCGGGACACATCTCACTGAATTTAATCTGATTGTATAAACATCCAAAAAACCTTAATGGTCTTATGTTAGCTGTTCAAGGTATCCCATTCCCACCTCCACTTCCAAGTTTGATAGATCTATCTATCTATCTATCTATCTATCTATCTATCTATCTATCTGTCTATCTATCTATCTATCTATCTATCTATCTATCTATCTGTCTGTCAGTTTGTCTGTCTCTGTCTATCTAAATTCGGTTCAGCTTTACATAGTACCCTTTTAATAACAGATTCCCACCCAGCAGCACATAAGAAATACTTAGAATCATCAGACAGACATACCTGCCCTTACAGTTATACAGTATCATAAGTCAGAGCAGGACCCAAACTCTCCCACGTTAGTTATAGCAGAAAAATACTGATCCAAAGAGGCTTGTCTACTTGGCTTTAAGCCTCCAAGTTTGTAGAATATTCTGAGCTTCTAGATTGTTCCCTTTGTGTCTCACTTGAGAAGTGCACTCTGTGTAAAGGGCGCACTGGATTTACATGTGTAATATAAGGCTGAGTTAATCGGCAGCCAGCCAGGCTCTGTGAGACTCTCTGTGAGACCTGTGAGCTCCTCCTGGTATATATTAAAAGCACAGCGTGGGCCTCTAACTCTCACTGCTGAACTGCAACCTACAACCTTTTTATTCAAATTGAAAACCCACTGGACAAAATCCAAAGCATTACGGATTCATCAGAAAATATAAACGTATATATAATCACATATAACTGTAAGAAACATGCCGCTAACTACTGGTCTGAAGTTTTCTAATGCTTATGCAGTGTAGTGCTGATCAGACAGTTACCTCTAATGAGCTCCACCTAAGACAAATAAAACCATTATAAGCACAATGTCTCTGAGATGCAAGTTATTCGATTCCCCAGTGTCTCAGGTCAGGTTTGAATGAAACCTGACAGTCGAGCAAAGCTAACATCACACCAGCAGCTGATTTTATAAATGACAAAGCTTCATTTTTATGATCTAGCCTCCCGGATTTTCATACAGGGACAGGGGCCTCTACTAAATGGCTAGGAGCCCAGCCAAGGAGCCCCTGGTAGGAGCTGCCCCCCCATTTGGCTTCTGACAAATGAGATAGTCGTGGTACTGTGCCTCTGTCCAGGGATTTTGCCTTAAAAACAGGCACGCTTGTGTGTGTGGCTACTACATTAATTGTTCTTAAATGACATACGAACATTTTAAACGTGCAGGCAATTCACTGTCCAAATACGTTCGAATGGAGTGTCAAAAATAATAATAATAATAATAATAATAATAATAATAATAATAATAATAATAATAATAATAATAATAAATAGAAGAAGATTTAAGAGTATTTAGGAATTTAATTTACTTACCAGAAACTTCCACAAAACCATCCTTAGTTTTGACGTTAAGCTCCTCCGGTTTGAAACTGTGTACATTCACGCACACTTTCCAGGGGTCGCTAGGAAGGGCGACCTCCGCGCCGCGGGGCTCGCTGTGCGTGGCGCTGTACACGGGAGAGTGTTCCGCGTACGCGCGGGGAAAGCCGGAGCGCAAGGAGCCCGACCAGGGAGAGCCCAGGCGGCTGCCAAGCCGGGGACGAGCCCAGTCGGGCCAGTCCAGCGAGAAGTCGTCGGGAAAAGGTGACATGCCGAAATCGTCACCCATGAATCGGGTCTGATCCCTAAATGGATCTCTCGGTACACGCTGCCTGCTGCCCGTTGGATAAAAACCTTCTTCTTCCATTTTTCAGCGCTGGGGTTTGAGTCAGACTTGTAACCTTTATTTATTATCTCTTCCAAATAGACCCCGTGGGTTGAGTTATAAATATTCTATTGTTGGATATTTCAATTAATATAGTAAATAGAACTCAAAAACTCAATAGAAAGGATCACCAACTTCTAAATACTCTCTGAACACTTTGGCAAGTTTCTTCCACGAATATAATGCACTTTCCCCGGCAGTTTTCCGGAATATATAAACTTGAAGCTGAATGTGCGCAACAGCTGATAGGTGAGTCAGGACAGCCCCTGACCAATTTTAGCAATCTTCTCCGTGGCGGTCCGGGACAGACCCCCCGCCCCCAGTCTCTTTGGGATCCACCCCACCCCGATAACTCATTAGCTTTTTAATAGAAACCAGCTCAAGGCTTCAAGGCCACCCGTGAGGCAACGAGGGAAAGACGGAGAAATGACATCACCGTCCCGATAAATCAGGCTCTCTCATGTCCCGGACGCACGTTTTCTGACGTTGTGCATGCTTGCTGAAGCAGCAATGCGTATTACCTTCAAGGCATATACACAGGCTTTATAAAAGGAAACGTCTTTTCAGCATAATCTGCTTATTTTTGGACACATAAATAAGCAATTTCAGACTGTGGTGATGTTGAAATAGCTTTTATTTTGGAAATTGTACAAGTTCACAAAATTGAAGAGGAAGACTATTAAAGGGGATCTGATGGACATGTTATAAACATGAGCTGAGTAACGTTAAAGCCGATTTGACACACTTCAAATGCACCAGTAATTAATCTAAATTCATATTCATCCCAGTTTTTACCATCTTGGTAGGTTGTTTTAGCCTACTCATACAGTAAGTGACAGAATGTGTATCTAATTGAATTATGCACTTAATTTTTCAGATAGTTTATATGCAGTGTAGCACTTTCTTTCAAAACAAAGTATCCACCAGCGGTTTCTTGGACCCAGACAGTATCTTATGGTTTTAATTAAGCATAATCGCTGGCGTAAGTTCACAATTTTAAGGGTTATTGCATTAGAGTCGCAAAGCAGATCTATGGAGTCACCATCACTGGGCAGACGCTATTTACACGGGGGAAAAAAACCTTCACATTAATTCTGTAGTGCGCGTGACGTGGAAGGGATATTAAAATCCCCCTCTCCATTTTCACAAATGTGTATTTACACAACAAAAAATATTTATTCATATTTCCTTCATTGTATACATCATATCTAAAAAAGCAAATAATGTAGTCCACTTTAAAAGCATCGTTGTATTGTGCCATGGAATATTTTGTTTTTTTAACCTCAGAATGAATTACTGGACAGACCGTTAGTCAATATCTTACACATAACGTAGCAATCCTCCTATATACAATGCATAGGGAGTGCATTTTTTTCCTCATCAACTTGGTTTAGTTGAAATTTGCCATATATGAAGAAATTACACGCACTGGGCAAACTATACTGTTTGAAAACATTCATGATCACTTGCCCGGTGTGAGGTCCAGGTAAGTTCGTGTTTAAAAGCTTCGAAAAAGAACAGTCTAATACATACTTTCAACAACAGATCGCCACTTGACATCGATTGGCATCACCCCCAAGGATAATGACTCTTAATGCATTTTCACAAAACCCTGAAAAAGCGGTAAAATCACTCTCACGTGCTGCAGCTCTTCGTTCAGTCTGCAGTTTGTCACGGTTCTTTCAAATACTACTTTTTTCAAAAATAAATATCGACATATATAAAAAAAAAAAAACACAACTGCATTCCATCACATATAAAAAGCCTGAATAAATTACGGAAATTAAATGTGAACCATAAAAAAACTAATGTGCATTGAATAACTTCCTCCCATAAATAATTTTAACCTTCATTTGCCTAGTAATCAACAGAAGGTCAGAATAAATAAAGTATATAAGTACGTTCAGGGCAAGATACATATCAGATAAACTCAGCAGCTAGAAACTGTATGGGCCAAGTTTCTCTGTTTTGATTTATCAGTTCCAGAATAGGCCGATAGGATTATACAAATAGAATTAACTCAGCAACAGCTAAATGAAACAATGAAAAACGGTACAAAACAAGTGGTTTTCATCTTTAAGCGACCAATAACTTCTATCCAATAAATAAATAAATAGAACCATAAATAAAATAAATATGAAATAAAAACTCTTATCTCAATTACTTAATGCTCAGTCTAAACTACAGTCTGGTGTGCTATTGATGAACACATTATCTTAGACACCGATACTTCCGGAAAGCGGTGGTCACCTCCAGGTGATAATGCACTGCAATTTGGCTGATGAACACCTCCAGTCAGGCAGTGGCTTACATCCTCGCTGTCTGACACCACCACTGAGCAGCGCCCTAAGAATTGCTCTCTTCTCTACAGCTTCCACTCACCGATCCTGCCCCGGAGTCCATCTGGACTATCCCCACACTGCTTTAGGATGTCTGGGTGGGGATTCTTCACCACCTACAGCTGCTGGCCGCCTCGCCTTTACACACTAACCAGTCTTTTTCACATTTAGCCGGTGTAGAGTGACATTTTGGTTCTCATGACTATAGAGCAGTGTTTTAAAGCTTTAATTCTGGCTTGGATGACCACAGTAGTTCATTTTTCTTTTATAAACCAGAATGTGCTGTAATGTAAATACTAATAAACTTAATTAAAATAAAAATATATATAAAAATATAAAACTGGAAATAAAATATATATGAGGCCCAAGGCACCTCAAACAACGGTCAAAGCTGGGGAACTCTGACAAATTCACAGCACAAGAAGTATCAAAATGCTAAATATTTTGGCCTGGAGAAAAGAAACAATATCAGTGTTCTAAGATCGTAATGAAATCATTCACACGTTTATAACGTCTCACCCTCCACTGCGTCTCCAGTCTTCAAAAGAGCCTGTTTTCCAGTTTCCCCTTCGAGCAAATATATTGAGTATCAGTTTGGTATGATATCGGTATCAGTATCAGTCTGGCCATGGGTAGTGTTAGGCATCAAAACTACACAAAGAAATTCAGCATGTAACTGCCTGGCTTAATAATTTAAGGGGTCACACTAAATTTGAAGTTATGAGTCATAGCCGAGGTTTTCAACCTTCCTTAAACCAGCGGGCCTGACTTTGTTGTGTATCTGCACAATGACAATAAAGTTGACTTTGACCCTCTATTACTAATGTGCAATCCCATAAGTAACTAAGAAATAAGGATGGCTTAAATATTTCTTAATATTTTTTGCTATGTATTTGCCAGTTCTTAATACAGCCATTCATCTAACAAAATGTCTCTGTGAACCCTCTAGAATTGCTACACAGACTCCATGCTGAAAGCCGCTTGGGTCTGGATCAACATCCCAGAAGGGTGTCATTTTACGGGGGACAAAAGACCGACTGTACATCCTTGCTTCTTCATCAACAGCCAAAACATACACCACTGTCCTAATACGAGACACAATGACGGTTAAAACAAGGTACCAGAGAACACTGGCTGATATCTTCTACATCCGAAGCATACAAGCAGGAGAGTCAAAAGTTTGGTATCAATTCTGATAGGGCCAGTGCCATTAGCACTGCTCATTAGGCTGTGGGTGAGGGCCCCGTTAGCGGCGAGCCCGGCTGTAGACGCCCACAGAGTCATAGCTGCTGCTGCGCACGCTGATGGAGCTCCAGGACGGGCTGCGGCTGTAGCTCCTGTAGGTGGAGCAGCTCCGACTGGCGCTTCTGCTCCGGCTGCGTGTGAAGATGCTGCTCCAGGACGAGTAGCTGGTGGAGCGGCTGCTGGAGGAGGGACTGGGCCGGTAGTAGGGGATTGGCCTCTTTCTGGCGCTGCGTGACACCACAAGAGCTCCTTAAGTCTCAAAACAGCACTGCTGTCTGTACTCATTTGTAAAATGCCCCCCACTCTTCCCCATCAATGATCTCGACCGAATCTCCCCTCTGACTTCACTAGTCACTGACTGATTGAGGTCCCTGCCAATGTACTTTCGCATTCACCTAGAAGGCTCAAGGCGTTTTTCCACTGGCATGCAGGGACTGACCCGTACCCAAGCCGTACCGCAAAGAGAGACTAATGACAGCGCGGTTACAGCTTGCTTCGGTTTTCCACTACAGAAGGGTCGGCTCAGTAAAGGTGTTGCTGGAGAGCGACAATGACATAAAACTGAAGAGATTTACTGTTCACACAGTCTACATCATGATTTACTATGTGCAATTACTAGTATTTTTTTTTTTTTTACTGAGTGCTAATTTCTACTGTGAGAATCGCCATGTTATGCAAATATAAAACGCTAAATTTACATTACTAATCCATTCTGTTCAGCTGTTTTATGGTACTTTTTTAAGTAAGAGGTTGGAAATGTTCAAGTTTTGAGTTTTTCGGAATGCATCATGAGATACTGCTAATAGTGAATAATATATAAAATATACGCTTTTTCCTTCAGATAATCCCTGCACAGAACACTGGAATCTCTGTGCATTTTGATCAGTCAGATGGTGGTGATGCAACTAGCTTAGTTTGGTCATGCTTTTGGCCCTGTTAGTGCCAGATCATGGGGAAGAGGTTTGCCATAAGAGTGGAACCAAGGTGCCACAAGACAGGCATAGCAAGACCAAAAATATAAGATAGACCTAAATGATACTTTTGGCCCTTAACAGGCTAACAAAAAAAGCTGAAAAAGTTTCAGAAAAAAGGCCTAAACTCGAAGAAACAGGACATGAACACGCCGTCCTGTTCTCTGAGAGCACATCTCAAACTCCTAATCTCTCCAGAGTCAAACTGGCCGCATCCGGCCAGCAGAGCTATTTTTAGTGGCCCCCGCAATCATTAAAATGAAAGAAAGAAAAAAAAACGAATAATAATAATAATAATAAATACTGGTACAGATTCATGTTCAAATCTCATGAATAATTGCAAATACACGTGCTATTTCTGTACTGGCATGCGGAAATGCCCACTGCTGAAAGAGTGAAGCTCAGACTTGGCGCGCCACAGAAAATAACAACCAGGCCAGTCAGGGTCTGCTGATCGGCATCGTAATACAGGAGTTCACTTCAACTCCCTGTGGCTGACAAACAGCCAGCAGGCTTCTGCCTGCCTTCTGGGCATGTCTCCCCACCTGGTGATCCTCCGGGCCTCCAGGTGACTTGGCGAGTCCCTCCTTCGCTTCCTCATGGGAGAGTACGACCTCTTTCTCCGCTGTTCCCGTTTTGACCTCTTGTGGCCTCTCTGCGACTCTTGAGCCCTTTCATTGAATTGAGAATCAAGTTTCAAAACATGCATCTCTACTGTTCATCATATTTTCTGACATGTATGTTATCAAGATCTCATCCTGATTATTATGTGCATGAAGACCTGCAGTTTAAAACAACAAAGACCTTCTTTTGACATCTCTGCCAAGCCTTTTAAAATATATTTCATATACTGCACAATATCACTTTCCAAGTCATTGCCATTGATGGATAGTGGCATATGCAGGATTTGCTGATATTCACAGATCCACAGACCTCCTTGGGCTGTATCTGGAGTAACTGGGACTCCGACGGAAACTTCCGCTCTCCACACTGCTCTGTCTGGATCTTCCCGAAGAACTGGGCGTCCGAGAGTATGACCTTGAGAGAGGCAAAGACATAAATGTGTACCAAGGCGAGAATTTGGTCGCCCTCTGGAGACTGAAATGGCCACGTCATGGTCGCACCTCCTTTCTGAAGATGGGGACCGACTGCGGGAATAGCGGGATGAGAAGCGGGAGCTCCGTGAGGACCTGCTCCTGCTCCGGCTGCTTCGGGATCGAGTCTCAGACCGCCTGCGTGGAGGAGTCACACTCTGACCAGGAGTGACTCTGGACACCTTGGGCCTCCCACAACCTCCCCCACAAACTGCAGCAGTCAACATGCTAAGGAAAGAAGAATGCCTTATGAACACCATTACTGACCCATAGGCTAATGCATCAGCCGTATGTTTAGCTAAATATCTGCTCAGAACAAACAGAGTTGTGCATGTGCTTCAGATGTTTATGGTGCTCATGATTTTAGTTTCAAATTAGTGACTCACCCTCTGCTGCTCCCATTAATGAATGTCGTACCACTGTCCAGTGGCAGAGGTTTGCAAGAGGAGGAGTAACTGGTCACAGAGTGTCCCGAATCAGAGGAGTTATCACCACCTGTGAACCTCGACTTCTCCGGGGAGCGTGACCCTATTTGACAAAGGCCGCTTTTCTCCTCGCTGACCTTTGACCTCGACAGGCTGGTTTTGGTTGACGGGGGAGAGGATGTGTCGTTGCCGGAGTCATAGTCCTGCTGTCCTTTGTTTTGAGTGGACAGAACATTGCGGCCGATCCCCTTTTGGGTAAAAACTCCGACTGCAGAGCCTGAGTGCACAATCTGGAAGCAGACAGAGGGGTCTGTCGCTTTACTACAGAAGATGGTTTCACCAAGTAAGAGCATCAGCCTGCATGAGCCACTGTTAATACTCTATAAAAGGCACACACTTCCTTACAGGACAAAGAGAAGAGAATCGTTTTGGGACAGGAGAATCAGAGAGATTAAGAGGTCATGCAAATTTATAGCATGCGAATAATGCGAAAGGAAAAACTAAAACAAAAGATAAACCAAAAAATATTAATTAATGACTAAACTCAAGTTTCAGCTAAATAAATAGTGAACTAAAGAACATATAAAAGGAACAACCAAATGGGATCTTAAAAAGAAGAGATAAAATATGCAAGATAAACTATTGACTGTCTTGAGAAATTTGAGAAAGAAATAAAAGAAAGAGAATAAGTCCCAATTAAAAAGTCATCTTAAAGGAACAGCAAACGAACATCACAAAATGGGTATTATGTAACAAATGAACAGTATTGCAGACAGAGATATTCCATCACTCTTAACTAAGAAAAACCCTCAGAAAAGTACAGAGTTTTTGTAATTCTTTTCTTATTTCCTGAAAGAAGAAATTAATCTGCCTCCAGCGACCTAAAATAAATCCCTGTGTCTACGAGTAGCATCGACTTACCAATCAAGATTTCCTCCTTAAGTAGGTAAGGTGTAAGAAAAGAGGGAGAGCGGGCAACATAAGTGCATCATTAGAGATGTAAATTACAAGAAAAGACAATTACCCTGTCCTCAGTCCCTGTGCCAGCTGGCTGGCTGGCACACTCCCTACTCCTGAGTCTTACTTTGTGACGATGTGTTTTGTGGGTACGTTTCATGGCCTGAGTCCAACCACGAGCTAGCAGAGTTCTGTAAATGCCTGAGACCAGTGACGCCAAGTGTCTCAGCCCCAAAGATACAAGCTAAGGTCACTTATTGTATTCGTTATGCAGCTTTAGATTTATCCGCATGCCTACTAATTACCAGTAGCAGGAAGGGTCATTTCAGACGCTTAAATGGGAGGTCAAAGGCACTGTCAACATTAGCATGTTTGTTTGACGCCTTGCATCGACATTATGCTCAGCGTCTTATTGATCGCTCTGATTGTACCGTTTGCCCGCACTGCATTCTGGAATGTTTAGTTCAATCATTCCAGTATAAAATAACTCTGACAAGGTATCATGTCGCTAATGCTTTAAATAAAACCTAGAACCTTGATCATCAAGAATAGTTGTTGTCCTATTCTTCCTCACCTTACCTCAAGAAACATTTGTTAATGATATAAATTGCCATTTTGCTTATATCCACCACCCTTCAATTTTCTGTCTTGTACTGGGCAGCCTGTAGCATCCTCTCTAAGTCAGGAACACAATGGCCCCCCATGGGGACAGAGACTTCTGGCAGAAACCTAACCCATCACATGAAAGCAAGTCATGAAGATCATGTGAAGACTTAGAAGATCCTATTAAACACTGCCCTAAAATGAACCGCAGACAACAGTACATATTACAACTGCTCACATGCTCCTCTGAGGAAAACTGTCACTCAGAAACCACCCTCTTGATCAAGAATCCTTACTTATTTCACCAATACCCACCTTTCCTGTATTTGTGTGAGATGCTTTCTTAGAAAAGAAGTGTAAAGAAAATATCCAGTTTGGATTCAGTGAACAAAAAAGCAGATTAACTGTCACCACTGCTAGGAAACAATTTGATACACAGCTACAAAAAATAAAAATAAATTAACATCTTTGGACATAATAAAACTCACCTCAAGTCAGCATAATGATACCCTGCAGTTAATCCAGTGGCATTTACTGAACAGTTGGTGTTTAAAATCAATAAAAAGAAAATGGTATTTATATTTTTGTTTATGTACTTGGATGGATAATTAAACTATTTAAAAGTTTAATAGTATTATTAATTTAATAGAATTTATCATGAAGAGTACTTAACCTTTTTGTACTAAAGACAGTGTAAGTAGACAATAATGATAATTTATTTAATACTGATATAAAGTGTAAATCTGTGCATTTTAGAATTATCTTAGCACGGGGAGGAAGTATATTACATGTACATCCATGTGTTGATGGGAAAATGTTTTGTTTGATAGTTCTGTAATACTTTAGTGACTGAATATACCAACTGAAGCACACAAACGGATAACTTAAAGCAATAAAAGCAATCAAAAGTCAGGAAATGTGAGGCAGGCCATGTAAAAGTAGTTTAAAGTGAGATAACGTAATTTTTGCCTTTTGAGAAAAGCAACAATATTTTACATATTTGATGTTACAATTAAAGAGAAACAAAAAAATACATGTATTTCATAAATAAAACTTGTATATGCACATTTATCTATACAATCCAAATATTTCAATAAAAAAATAGAAAGTTTTATTCTCATAGGAATTCAGATGTGATATTAATTAATTACTATTTTCCTTTAAGAATGTATTTGAAAGATTCGAGCCTTACAGGTGCAGGCAGAGAGTGTACCCAGCCTGACCTGTAAGTGGCTGAATCACCATCAATTTCATAAGAATTACAGCTTTAAACCTAGGGGGGGGGGCTTTACATGGCCTGGGCAGCATCACAAGTAACAAGATCATCTGAGGGACCCATAGAGCACTTACGGTGCCGTCGGAGGGGGCTGGGTGGTACATGGGTGGGGTACTACAGGCTGGAGCGGCCGGCGACCCCAGCTTGAGCACCCTCTGCTGGGTGGATGTGCGGTCCTTCCCTTTGTGGCCCGGCTGCCTGGCTGGACTTCCTGACCGAGACCTGTGCAGACGACTGCGGTAACGGTACACAGGGTGAGAGTCAGGGTTAGCATTAAGGTAATGGTACAGAGGGTGAAATTTGCTGACAGTCTGCTTGTTCATGGAGGGCTTTCTGGGTAATTCTGGGTGGAGGCGGGGGGCAACACATTTAAACTCTCCCATGTATATGTAGTTAACAACACAAAGCTAAAAAAAGAAATGAATAGAATGTTATGGCATATATTTTATATATTACAAATTAGTTTTGGCAAATACTAGCACCTAGGTGACAAATCCTGTCTCCACTCACGCAGACAAAAACCAATATATCTTCAACAAAGCTACACTCAAGAGCTGCAATGTACTTGGACAAGGGGCATCTGCTCCCAGAATGATTCTGTACAATGACTGCACACTGTTTATTATAGTGCGGAATGACTTTATCACAGTAATAATGGAATACGGGGCCAGCCGAAAGGTAATTCTGCTTGTTCTCGCTTCTCTCGTTTCAGTGGAACACACTGTAAAGGTTCAACTTTTATGATTTGGGCTATTGAATGTCCCACAAAAATTCCACATAATAGAGAGATCAAGAGGGATTTAAAAGCAATCATCTTCAGATCCAGACTATTTCAAATCTAAACCCTGGCTATTTTTTCATATGGTAAGAGGGGTCCGCCTTACGAGGCCTGACAAACAGTTGTGCCAGATCGTTTATGATTGAATCAGAAAGTGGGTGAAATTGCATGTGCTGTGACCCCCTGTACTGCGCTACTGCAAACCACCCAGACTGAGGACTTGCCAAAACATCATGTGGCCGGACATATACAGAAAACACACAGGTTTGAAGGGACAGAAGGATCCTCAGAAATATCCTGGTGCCCGTGAGGAACTGGTGATATGATCCAACTCACAGTAAAACAATACAGACACAGTATTTGGCTCCCAGGATTTTCTGCGGTTTGCAGCCCATCAAGCTGATATGGGCATAGGCCATATTGTCTCTGCTGGACACACAGATGGACAAATAGGATTGGGTGGGAGGAGGTTGTCCCCTTACCTGACATCAGGGCTGGAGGATCGGCAAGTAGAACTCTCTGAGTCTGACTTATGGGGGCGCTGGCGTCTCCTGTGTAAGCGGCTCCGAGATCTGCACAATGAAACAGGAAGGTGATAAAAATCTCAGCCACTAGCACCTCCCAACTCCCCCTTTATGGAGTCTCAGAAAACTCTGTCACAGTCACATTAACTTGGGCACAGGAAATAATTTCTTATTTGCCAACCAGCAAGTGTAATACCGAAGAATGTTCCAGAATGTTGGGAATAAACTTGTCTGCTGGAATGAGCTGCACAAAATATTGCCTCAAAAGTTTTGAGAAAGAAGGACTAAATTTAGCCTTACAATATATTGTTCTGCATTGAGGAATACAGTGACAGAAATAATCATTTATTTATATAAGTACAGTGAAGGGAGTCTCCTGTTAATGGGCACAAGGTCCTGGACACCTGTGGACCCCTAAAAATGTCCTTGAACCCCAGTGACTCAGAGATTCTTAGCAGTCAATGTCATAACTGGGGAAAACGGATTTTCTGAAGCACAGTTTGTTGGCAGGAGGCTGTGAGTCCCACCTCGAATTTAATCTCCTATCCCCCAGTGCACAGAAACGTAACCATATCCCCCTCTGCTTGACAGCTTATGGTGAAATGAACCTTGGAAAAAATCAGTCAGCTTAGGCTGCCTGACGATGGCATCCATGTATAGAGTGCAAGATACTGGCTTTGGAATGGAATGGGGGTGAGGAAATCAAAATGTACAGCGGGAACGTGATATCTGCTAGACATTCGACAGCTATCGCGATGCTCATTAGTAGCTGAGATGAGGTGAGGACACCCAGAACCCAGCAAAAATATAAGGGCAAGGCTCCATAATCCCTGCTGCCAGGGCAGAGAAGAATGGCTGCCAGCAAACAGTTATTCATGCACATTTGTGAGAGAGCCTTGGCTTCGCCTGCTTCCCTACAGGGCACTCAGACCAGGGCTAAGGACAGGAACAGGAACCTGAAGGGTTAGACTGAACCTCTTAATCTGCCATGAAGCCATGAGTATATCAGGCTGCAATTACCAGAGAACAAAGGTGTTCTAGGAAAGACTGAAACCATCATCCGCCTGTGCCAATATGAAGAACCCAATGAATAAATAGCCTAATTAGGTGCTGCGCATCACAATGAGAATAACTTGTAAGCACTATGATAACAGGAAATCACATCCAGATAGAGAAGTCTTAATCATCCTCGGATAATGAAGTCATAAGCATATCTAGAGCCTATCATATTTTGTTAAAGGAGTCATCGTCCCACTCAGATAATGGAGTCTTAACCATACTCTGCTAAAGGAGGCAAAATCATACTCAGATAATAGAATCTTAACAATACTCTGCTAAAGGAGTTATAGTCATACTCAGATAATGGAGTCTTAATCCAATTCAGATAAAGGAGTCATAATCACACTCAGATAATTGAATCTTAATTATATGCAGGTAAGTGAGACATAATCAGACTCAGATAATTGAGTCTTTATCATATGCATATAAATGACTCATAATCAGACTCATAATGTAGTCTTAATCGTAGTCTGTTAAAGGAGTCATAATCACACTATCTCTGTCTATCCCGAAGTTTGAAGAGTGCTGAATGTCACAGAGGTAAATATACAGGCCTAGATCTTACAGTATTCACCCCTAAGAAAGGCAGAGCCACTTTTCCCTGACATAACCTGACAGAGGAGCTTCCTGTTTCACAGGAGGAAGCTGATGGAACAGGGGGCTGTGGATCATATTCAGTACGAAAGAAGCATGCAAGCTGAACGCAAGATAAATATTTAAAAACCCTGGAGCTTAATATGCTAAGAATATTAATGCATTCAAATCAGATGTACAGGCCTGGGAAGTTTACAATTTCAGGATGGAGAGCTAACATACATTATGACTTTATTAAAAATAAAGTTCAGGGACAGAAGAAACTAAGATATGAAAGAAATAAGACCTCCCAGTGGTAGCAATATTTTCGGTTGAGTGTTTGGAAAAATAATGTTGTTATTACTGTGTCCTGAGAACTCACATCAGGCATTACACTGAAGCTTTTTTGCAATTAAGGTTTGTGTTATATTCACTGAGGAGCCACAATGCCGTTTGAATAGAGATGTTTTATTTTGAATGTCAGTGGTGGAGTTTGGAGACAGATGCATCCCTGTTTCCAGATCCCCATCACAGGAGGCAAATTCCTGCATCTCTTTGGCTGTTGGGGTCGATCCAGCAGGAAAGCTGGTTTTCACCCTGTTATCACACGTCAGGATTTTTGGGCTGAGGCATCGAACAGCTGATGTTATGTTGCTGATCAACTACTTTGTCACCATGACATGAACATAGAAAACATTTTTTATCACAGATGCAATTACACGCCTCCAAATGGGCTGCATTTATTAGCTACTAAACAGTCACTGCAGTGGGTGAAAATAAAGCAAATTGATTGCGTACTCTATGGCGGCAAGGTGACAGAAATGGACGAAGTTTACTTTGTTCTCGTTCTCACTGTGGAGCAAAGTAAGATATTAAGAGGTGAAAAATATCAGATGACACACTGTACAATGGCCCACAAGCCTGTCTAAGCTCCGAGAGGCAAAGGCAGCTTTGAAACCAAGGGGGGCGGGATTGGTGGAGAAGGGGGCACACCCTAACACAGCCTCTACAAGGTCACCAATATGCTTTAGCTCACCTAAAGGGATTATAAATGTACCAGCTACCCAGTGTAAAATTGCTTTCCCTCACTCGCACCCCCCCCCTTTCTCCCTCTCTCTCTGCATTACACACACCTGCCATGAAGCACCTCAGAACACACATAATCTAAAACTGGCCCAACTTTCAGCTTCGAGGCAGGCAGACACTTCCTGTCTAGCGGTGTAGTGATTTTTCAAATCCGCGGTTCCGGTCATATCTCAGTGTTTTTGTGTTTGGCGGGGGGGGGGGGGGTAAAAATTATGGGTTTTATTAATCACCAACAGTTGGGAACACTAAATTAAGGAACACAAAAGAATATGCTGGATTAACTTAACGTTACGCAAGATGACTATGTAAACAGAAAAACAAAGTATACTCTAACTATTAAACAAAAAAACCTATACCCTACTACATAACCAAAATGTTCCCTCACCGCTGACTTGAATGTACCTGGGTGCTCTACAGTTTGAGGGTTATTAACCATCTTGAGTTAGCCTAGCTTTAACCGCAGGCGTGATCACTCAATCATGACGGGAGCAAAATAGTCATGCAACACACGCAGTTGGAAGCATGTGCAATACTTACAAAATATACAGCTTGCCCTATCTTTAAATAGAATAATATTTTTGTGATTTACACGTGCTATAGGGTTATCTGTGAAATGAAAAATAACGTTTATAACATTAGTAATGTGATTGAGAGTTCAACAGGCTGCACCTGCAGCAGCGCGCTGGAGTTGGGGTTTGGGGGGGGGGGGGGGTTATCATGATTCTGTCTTTCAGAACTGAGTCATAAGATCGTGAAGTTTTGCACTGAGGTTTTGGTCTCAGTTTCAGAACCATTACACCACTACAGTCTAGCCCACAGGGGGAGCTTTCTCTGTGATAGATATATGGACTTTTACCTTTTCTTGTGCTTTTTGTCATCCTTTCGTTTGCTTTTCAGGCTTGATGAGCTGTTGGGTGGAAAGTAAACGTAGTGATTAATCCCACGGCCTATTGCCTGTCTCAGACTTGTTTAGCTTAGCAAGGCTGTCCTGCATACCTGTGCCTTCTCTTCTTGGAGGCTGACCTGGAAAAGATGAGGAGTGTCACTCATTTACTCATGGCAATTTCTAAAGGCCAGAGATGACACGAGCATTTGAGAATATTTTATACAATTGGTATGCACCAGTAAAATATATAATTTATGCATTCAAATACACTGCATTATGGCTAGATTTGTTAGATTTTTTCGTTTTGTTATTTTTAATATCTTTCTGTCTAATCATCTTACATGACTACTTGTCCAGTGACATAAATACAAGCGCTGACACCTGTCAAAAACTATCGAAATACCTTGTAGAAACACCAAGAAATTTTTGTACCAAATACCAAGAAATGCCAAGTTTTTTTTTTTTTTTGTATGGCTGACGCCTTTCACAAAGATTCTTACAACAAAATATGAACATTTAAGAAAGGATCGACACATTACAAATTACGAGTATTCGGGGGATTACAGTACTCGCCTGCGCTACGGAAGTACTCAACATGCATATTTACCAGAAGGTTCCGTAATGACAGACACGCGAGAAGTGGACGCTTGTCGGAATTGGTATATAGACTTGCAGTATAGTGTACCAACTTAAAACATAAACCGTAGGCTCTCAGGCTTCAAAATGTTACTATTTATGTTATATGTAACATATATTTTTAAAATTTGCAATTAAACTGTGAAAAACATGTTGTATTTCAGGATTAAACCTTATCAAAGTAGCGTAAAGCGACTACAAAGCCAGAGTCTCTTATACAGTGTACGGCCGCCCGAAGTTTATTTTAACATACATATACTTATTGTTTATTTTTATTTCGGTCATATGTGAGAGCGGTCGTAATTCGGGAATAGCCTGTACATGAAAATAGTACTACATAAGCCTTTATCCTAACATTAATAGCCATGGAGAGAAGTTCGAAAGTTGACGCTCCCACATTAAACAGCCTTCCTCCCCCGTATTGTCAGAAATGATACCTGTGTCGTTTTCTCTTTTTCGAGCTCTTCTTCTTTTTCTTTTTTCGGACAGGCGAGATGCTGTATGAGGGAGACCTGTGGAAGAAATGAGGCGACTTTTAAAAAAACACACATCATAAGACAGGCAGCGAAACGCGCACAAACGCGCCCCGTTTCCCGCGCGCTGACCTTTTCCTCCTGCGCTTTCGCTGTGACTTCTTCCTCTTCTTCTTTCCCTTCGGTGCAGGTCGAGGGGACAGATCGTTATCAAAAGACAAACTGCGAACGAGAGAGAGAGAAAAAAAGCAAAAAGTTTACCGGAGATTATCTTTCACTAATGCCACTGCGTCTTTGTGTCTTTCAGCGAATGAACTGCCATGAAATATTAATGACTGATAAGGTTCAAATGGAGGGTTCCTTATTCAGCCAGCCAGATTCCCCTGAGCTCGTATTGATGCAGCAATATAACATGCAGTGGTGCAGGTTTATTGAAACGAGAGAAGTCCAAGTTCGAGTTGTTTAAAGTGCATTTGAAATATAAAGACGTCAGGCACTTTAAAAGTCCGAACAAAAGAAGATGTCATTTCTGAAGTCATTTCTGCATTAGGAGAAATAGAGAAAGCTGTCGTTTTTAGATAGCAAAATGGGAGTTAATCTGGGATTAGAGCTAGTTAATGCTCTTTGTAGACTGACGTTCCACGGTATGAAAGGACAGATGTAAACCTTGGGATTCGCCTCACTTGAATGTCTGATGCAGAGTGGGAAGCTTGGAAAGGGGGGGGTGACTGTGTGATAGATGCTGGTGCGTTACTGTTAGCGTGAGTGAGTGTACAGCCCGCCGCCCCTCAAGTAATATGACTTCCTGTCGTTTGCTTAAATACATCAATATTGAAAAGAGACTCTTGTTGACTTGACCAGATCACAGTTTCTTTCAACTACATAGCAGACTTGAAAACCATCCCAGTTTATTAAACCGGGCTTTCAGGTAAAGAGTGTGGAGGGGCCTTTTAATGATGTTTATTTGGCCAGCATCGCTGTAGTAATAATGGGGTAGGAAATGAGAATTATCATGGTGACTGGAGAGAGTGTGAAGGAGATTAAATTAGATGTCAGGAATTAGGCAGGATGAAGTTGTCGGACACTCAGAAAGACACGTCCAAGCAGGGATATTGGTAAATGATGTGTTTTGACCGTGGGGGAAAGATGTACTGTCGATTGTGTTGTTGAGTAAGCCATAGGGAGGTGTGTGGTTGACAGATATGTGGCCCTCAGATTCTCGGCTATGTCTAGGGTTCAGTCTGCTGTGAAAGACTCAGATACTTTGCTATATAGGGCTCAGATACCCTGCCGTATAGGGCTCAGATACACTACTGTGTAGGGCTCGATACCCTGCCGTGTAGGGCTCAGACACCCTGTCGTGTAGGGCTCAGATACCCTGTGTGTGCACACCAAATTAATTTAAGGATTCTTCAGGTAACTTTAAGTTTAGCATGAATATTGGATAGCTTCCGTTTTTACTTCTCCAATTTCACACACTTATCACTGTTTTGGAAATACCAATGTAAGTGCTAGAGGTCTTGAAGAGATCATGGGAGTTTTACTAGAGAATTCTTGAAGCTTCAGTAAGTGTATTTATACGTAGGAATTTTATTAATGCTACTTAAGGTATTACTGCGTAATACATTTTCACCCAGAACTAAGGGAGTTGGTACGATCCACGTAGCAATTTGTGGCAGGAATGAAGATGGATTTAGATTAAAGAATCTAGTTCCCATGGGGAAAAAAGGCAATCCACAGATTTTTTTTTCTTTGTTAAGCTTGTTCAAAAAAGGACTTTATCTCCCTTAATCTCTCGAATCTTACCAGTTATCAGAGCCGCAATGTTCCTGCCTCACCTTCATGCAACCTTTATAGTGCCCGACAAACAGTGGGAGACTCATTTCCTGCAGTTGTAGCAGAGACCTGCTTTGGGAATCACCCATGGTTTTGTCAAAGCTCGTTTAGCAAAGTTCAAAAACACAGAAGATGTGTGCATTTTCAAACCAAGACAAAGAAAAACTGAAGGCTTTTTGGAGGGGGTAAGGATGAACCAAATAGAAGATGACAGATGTCATATGTGAGGGAGGTGGATCGGGAGCAGCAAAGCAGAATCACACCTCCACTCTCCTGCCTCCAGGGTTTTGGGTTCGATCCCTGCTCTGGCTGTGTGAGCTGGCATGAATTTTCTCTGGCTGCCTCATATATATGTGATTCTGTTGGATCACTGTCTTTAAACTTGGCCTTAAATGTATAAAATGTATAAATAACGGATTGCTGACTGGCATCCTATCCAGTATGTATCCTGCCTCACGCTCTGGACTTCCTGACCTAGGCCTTTGGTTCACCGCAATGGATAATCGGTATCAGAAGATGGATGGATATCAAAGAACCCCAATGGCCCAGTAAGCCTTTTCCATGGTTCTGCTGCCTTCGTTCTGAATTGTAGTTCCAGATTTCTTAGGTTTAATCCCGAATTAACCGCAAATGCCAACACCAGTCTGTAAATGTCAACTAGCAGCTGAAAATCCCAAGTAAACCATGTTCCTGAGGAGACACTGTGGGGGAAAGTACCACTATCTGGCCATGCCACAGTATCTGGCTCTATGAGAAGATCGAATGTGTCAGTAAATGATTAGATCACCCCTACAGGCAGACCAGGTCTTACACCCCCCCCCCCCCAATCACTGGGGCTTGTGTCATACAAATTTTATTTTGCCCCATTTTACAAATAAATTATCTTTTAAATCTTGTTTTCACGGCTGACGCGATGTTTCTCTGCTTCACCGTCTTACATGCCGTGCCAACCAATCCATCGCAGGGTGTGTTTAAGTCTGAGAAAAATGCTGCTCATAATTTCCACCTCTGTAGAATCCAATTCATCACCTCCACCGTTTGCTGCAACCAGATCGATGTGGGGAACAGGCTAATCATCAAATCTTTCGGATTACGGGAATGTGTCACAACGTCTCTACAGTAGGAAAGGTCATGCTATCCGTGCACTATCTGTGTCACTGAAACTGGAGCCAGAAAATAAAACAAAATATAGAAATAAAAATAACAAAAAGGAGACCCTTACACAGAAAATGAAACCTTCAACCCCCCTGACGACAGCGGCTCTACCCTTGGCTCCACTCATAGCCCAGTATGGAGTTTAAATTCACTGTAAACCTGTGTATTTGTTTCCGGAACATTGCAGGTTCACGCCCCTGTGGGGGCTTTCTTGAGTACCAAAATTTCTGTGTGTTGGAATGTGTCTTGATAGCGTATGCATGTGACAGCTGGTTACTAAACATAGGAAGAGGTCAATTCGCAAAGAGTCAAGGAGCTAAAGAAATCCAGTGTTACCATGGAGATATGAAGCTACAGCACTGACGACCATGACACTCTATACCTTAATTTCCCTACAATTACAGGAAGAAAGATTTTTTTATCATTTGGGTGGTACTCCTGTAAACTGCTGTCTGGCAGTTTTTAATCTTGTGCATGTTGGTGGGCTCGTTCCTTGTCTCAGCCATCTTGCCATTCCTGAATAGTTGGAGTTGCGCCTGTCAATACATTTTTCAAGATACCATGTGCGGATTTACCACAGCTGGAATGAAAGGCGTGCTGATAGTCACTTTTCACATGCATTCATTACACAAAGCTGCACCCTTCATTTTTCCGCAGTCTGAAATTAACATTGATCAGGATTGAACATGGCCTTTGCAGCATAATTAATGACAACTGTGTCAGACAGGAGCTCCAGCAGTGTAAGAGCATCGCGGCGACTGCCCTCCATGCCGATAGGAAGCTTCACATCTTGTTAACTCCCCCTATACCAGTTGTGCATGTCTACGTTTTTACGTTTTACGTTTCCATGAGAGGAGAAAATAGTTTCTTCGGTTGTAGCTTTCAGCTGCAGAGTACAAGGTTAAAATATGATGTCACTCTGATATCTGGATGTTTTTTGGAAATGACCCATCTTAGACACATCGGCGGGGGCATTGGGCATTGCACTGATGTGGTACAGTGTGTTTTTCTGCCAGCTGACCCTCAGCGCATCTTGTGCTGACTCCTTCCCTGCCAGGTCCTGCTGCTCCTGAGATGGGCACCCCTGCTGATCTTATCCTTCCTCGAGCGATGCCGGTATCACATGATCAATGTTGGTATCACATGATCAATGCCAGTATCACATGATCTTGTTCACTATCACAAATCTCCAAATTTCATCTATTCGTTCTACATTCCTATATATATATTTATACATATAAAAAGGGGAATTGTGTCTTTTTCAGTCATGCATTACAAAAACAGAAAAAATATATGGTGGTGGAATTAATTTCATAGAGAAATAAATACTCAGTTCACTCTTCTGGTGACTGTGACGGATTTGCTTAATCTCCCGTTTGTAACATTCTGTTGACTCAGGAAACCTGTAATTTATTGCTTGCAGGTGCAATTTAGCACAGTTCTAAGGTAAATTTGTGTCGAAACCCTCTTAGCATAATGCTAGCATTTCCGCACACATCTGGCGTGAAATACTTATATTGCAGAAAATTTGGTTGTGTTGCTAGCTGGCTGTTACATGCCATAAAATCCTGTCGGCACTCCCCATACGTTAACTCTGTTACTGCAAGGGCTCTGTGTCATGACTGGCTCTGGCTGCTGTTCTCCACTTTGACCTTCAGTGTGATACTTTGGCAAGCGAATCTAATGACCGCCATCACTTTAGCTGTCAGCTGTTGACGCGTGGTCAAGGGAATTAATGGCCGCTGTTGGCATCTTGACGACAGATAGGTTGCGGGTGTGGGGTTTCCGTCATTTCGCTATTTGCGGTGGTATTAAACGGAGCAGGGTTCGGCTAACATTCCCACACAAAAAACAAAGTTTGTCAACAGCTCAGGTAGAAAGCTACATTCTGCTCATACTTGGAAAAACCTTTGAAGGACGTATCTTTTGTTGAGAGTGCCGACCAGAGACTCCTTCCCCAGCTCTGTGGCGACTTTGATGGTATCAGGGAAATCAGTGATGTTTGCCAGCAGTCAGCACCCATTTTGAGACATTTTAGAGCAGGTAAGCGGACACTTTTCACAAAAGGGGAAGCGATCTGGCACTGGGCCTAATTCCCAGATACACACTTAAAATGGGGCTCTTAAGGTTTGGCTCCAGCACATCACTTTGTCTTTTACGTGACTCTCCGAGGCCAGCAATATAACCGAGGGTAACCTCGTGCATTCGGCTGAAGGTGTACGTACGTGGATCCCAGATAAACATCAATGGCTGTGGAGCAGCCGACCATTGTGGGTGGCAGAATAACAAATTGAAGCTGCCTCCTGTGAGGGGGGGAGGGCTCAGATTGTGGCGTGAGGGGCTTACTTACCTGCGCATCCGCCGGTGACCCCGGTGCTTGGTCTCCCTGCCTTTGACGTGTCCATTCTTCTCCACGGCATCCACCTCCACATCTGCTGGCCTCCCCTTCTTTTCGACTGCATTGTCCACTTGGCAGGTCAACGGTTCAGAGCTGGAGGGAGATAAAACAGCCATTTATTTGCCTGCAGTGCCAAAGTATCCCTCACAATGCATCTCCCCTCTCGGAGATTTAAAAAAATACAGTCTTTGTATAGAAGAATATCTTGAAATGACAAAAGTCTGCTGAAATATTCCAGCGGGAGAGAAAGGCACCCTGGGTATTGTCCTCGTCTTGCAAGAGTGTAATAGTGGAAAACAAAATTATTCATTTACTTTAGTGAGCCAGTTCGACATGTACGGAGAAATGAAGCAGGATTACAAGTCGTAAGGAGTCCCTAAGGACACCTAGAGGCGCAATTAGCAACATCTTTAAGGGCTAGTTACAGCTAGCAGCTGCATGCTAACAAAGTGAAACAAATAACTGTAGTCAGCTACATCCCCAAGAGTAACCTGTTATATATGATATGAGGGAAGTCGCTGAGGGAGGCATGCCATACCAAGATGGGGATCTGCGTGTTTATCGAAAAAATGTCAACTGTAAGAAATCCACAAGGTTGTGTGAAATGGGTACAGCTAGCTTTAGCATTAATTTACCTCAGTGGAAAAAAATGCTATAAAATGACAAACACATGGAACATTTCACTCAGAAGCCAGTTATTTTTGTATTATTTAAGATGGTAGCAGCAACACTGCTTGAGGACATGTCAAAGATGGTTTCCGTAGATCCCTTACAGAAAGTACTTGATCAGAAATAACAGCCCTCAAAAATGAGTAAAATTTAAAGTTACATCACAGCACAAAGCCAACTGTTTTTCAAACCAAGCCTTTAATTTTCCACTAATCAAGTTTTATTTATAAAATCACCCGTGTGTGTCAAATGATGTTATGCTATTTTTACTATAGCAATTGACTTAAAATAACTGAACATTATTAGTTCAGTAATACAAGACTTTGACAGGAGGAACATTGCGGTAGCGTTTCCATCATAAGTTATTTGTTTGACGTTCTAAGCAGGGAGTATACCCACACTGCTCATAAACAGTTTTTTCCCATAATCCCTTGTAGACCTCCATAAATTTGGAGGTCAACTACAGCAGCCATTGAAATGAGCTGTCAATTGAAAAGCATCTATTTACATGCCTGAGTTCCTTTGACATTTCCAGAATTATTTTTGCAACTCTGGGTTGTCAGATATATCATGGTAGCTTGGCAAGGGCAGCCTGAGTGTTCAGAAGCAGTGGAGTCTGGCCGGATGAGGAAGCCCCCTCTTATGGCCAGATCAGAGCCAAACTTATGAGTGTTTTATGTACATATACATTTATTGTACAGTATTATGTTTGTGTACTTGTATACTTTAGTACACAAGTGATCAGAAATACGGAAATCACAAGGCTGCATTTCTCATTTCCGTGAGAGCCAACTAAATAATTAGGTCTTCTGTTTGAGAAAACTGCTAATCGACATGATGGTTGCATTATTTACAGTTGGACATATAAATTGGCCATATTTAGAACATGAATAAAATGCGGCCTTGCTTATCAAACTGTCAAAACAAATATATCAACAGCCAAGGTACCAATAAATTACATTCAGTTGAGGGCTGAAGGATATTAACTGATTGTAAGCAATATCCATAATATCATGCTTGCTGTTCTTCAGGGTTTTGATTGGCATATAGTAAATATGGGTATTGCTGCTCTCATTTAATAATGACGTTTTTGGTTTGGTTCTTAGGGGGGGTATTAGGTTGGGTAAATATCTTTATTTTAACATATTAGAGGTCCTTATATTTTTTATGATATATATCCACACTGGGGTGGCAGTGGTTAGCACTATTGCCTCACACCTCGGGGATTTGGCTTTGCACCTCCACCAGGATTCTGTGTGTGGAGTTTGCATGTTCTCCCCGTGTCGTCATGGGATTTCCTCTGGGTACTCTGGTTTCCCCCTCACAATCCAAAAACATGCTGAGGTTCATTGGAGGTGCTAAATTGCCCATAGGTGTGTGAGTAAATGGTGTGTGAACGTGCCCTGCGATGGGTTGGTGCCCCATCCTGTGATGTTCCCTGCCTTGCGCCCATAGGATCCAGACCCCCCCCCCCAACCCTGAATATGACAAGTGGTTTCAGAAGATGGATGGATATGTCCACACCATTTTCATACGAGTCAGGTATGACCTTGTTAAGGGTTAGGGGTCACAAGGCAGACAGTTGGAGAGAAGATCTCAAGAGCTATACCTGACACATCATTCATCTTATTTTAATTGGTTGATTATATATCGGCCATCTCATGGGTCCATTGACCATTGGGACCCCCATATTCTGCTGTGATTTGGAGTGTGGACAGATGTGGCCATTTGGGTTGAGGAACTGAGAGATCTGTCTGTGTAACAATGTTAGTATTGTGCAGACTGCTGGTGTAATCCTGGATCTGGAATAGCATCAGTGGCAGCAGTATTCATTAAGCAACAAAGTAAATATCCATCCTTTAATTCATTCATTTTGTGATCCACTTATCCTATTCAGGATCACAGGGGGTCTGGAACCTATCCCAGAAGCTATGGGCACAATACAGAGAACAACTCAGCATGGGACACCAACCCAAAGCAGGGCACACACATCATTCATAGACACACATTCACACCTAAAAAAGGCCTCAGACTTCCCATGGAACCTCAGGTTCTGGCATACTGTTGTTGTTTTTTTGATACCTGCCTTGCATCCTGTCTCCCAGAGCCTATTGTAGCAGAAATGTTTATGAGTTACTGCTGGATCAAACTAAGGTATGTAGGAAGCCAACCAGGGCACCGATTGCTAATTTGAAAACCCATTTGCAGGATTACCTTCACACCGTGGGGAATGAGTTCACATCTCACATCTGTCATAGGTGAAGGCGCCCTTTAATTGTGTTCCCATCCCTTTGATGGCATCATTCCGGAATCTCTTTGTTCATGAGCGCAATCTTTTCAGTCTGTTTGCTTTTCAAATACAAACATGTCAAAACAACTGCAAGCATCACCCTTGTGTCATACTTAGCTTTTTCTCTTCTAATTAAGTACCTTGTGACCTCGCCTACGTTACATCTACATTTGCATATGCATTAAGGTTGTTTACATAGACAAGAGGGCTCTGGAGGACATCAGAGGGGTCCTCTCCAGTGGCGGCTAATTCTCATTGACGATGCTCCACGTGATTTGTTAATATCCCGCTGCACATCTCCATGATCTCTAACAGCTTTTGTGAACTCCGTCTGAGACTTTTGAGACATTCCGAATCTCGAGATATGTTTAGATGCTGCAGTCCGAGTACGTAATTTGCATGAAGTGCTAAGCATCCTTATATAAGGCAGGCAGGTCGTCTTAGTAAATTACTGATCAACGTGACAATATTTTCACATTGCGTGAAAAGAGCATGATAATCCGAACATTAGAATCTGTACTTATCAGGGATGGATCTCTGTGTCATTTAGCTCTATTATTAAATGTTTATTTCTATATCCACAAATAGAATGTCCTTCATATAGTACAATCTACTATTTAAAATGATTTCGATGGTGATGGGTTTGTGTGTTTCTTTTTGGTGGAGGCTAGGTCTTTAGTGTCCTGGAGGGCATGTGCCAGTCACAACAGGCCAAGGGTGACCCCATCCCACCATGAGAATGTCGAGACAGTGATGAGCAGGCAGTGGGAGGCTGTCAGGGAAGCAGACATGGGGATTTACACACCCATGGAGGGTCTGTGTATTATTTGGGAGCATGCAGCCTGAAGATGCTTACTCCGCTGACATTTACACCTTTACTAGTGGAGAAACACTGACAGACACACAAATAAACATAAAAGTCCAGACTTTTGAAAAGTGAATGCATCGCGAAGGGTGAACAGTACCATGCTTTCCCGTGTTATATACATGCATGTACACTACTGGAAACCGCACTATAGATTAATTAAATCCCGAACAATCTCATTCACAGCACAGCTCTCTTGTTGCAGCTGACTTGTATCTGTGTGTGACTCTCTCCAGCCAGGAACCCTAAAGCAATACATACACAGTATGCAGATATTTATTTTATTATTATGGGGGGGGGGGGGTCATGTTTTGTTTTGAGCCTTTGTGGTGTTTTTGGGTGCAGGCTCCCCCGCTCGCTGCTTTGGGCCATCAGCAGATACCTCCCAGCTCTTTGTGAGTGTCTGGCAGCTTGAGAGCTTCCTTGATGAGAGCTCTAAATGAAATCGATTTCTCCATCACAGATGCACTTTCCTCAGATCAAACCGGGGAATTTACGGCGGAAATTTTCAGGCCACGGCGGCCTGGATTTATCTCTCGGCTGTGTGTATCTACTGTGCCTGTGAAAGATTTTGGCCCACTGGGATTGTTGGGAAGACATCGGGAGAGAGTTTGTGAGAATTAAGCTAGTAATAAAAAAGAACAAACATCCGTGATGTAGGGGATAATAAAATGAGAATGTGTGTATCAATTATGCCAAACACTTCTGTAATCATACAATATGACAGAACTATGTAAGACAACTTATTTAGCCAACATAACTGGATTGATTCAACAATATCTGTTCTATACTCTAAACGTCTATTTGCAAGGTTGTAGAATGAGACATAGACACGCACACACACACAGACACACACCCAGGAGCAGAGCAGTGGGAGGTGTGAGGCTATCATCCACTTCCTGAATTCATCCTGACAAAGTGAACTTGTAAATATTAGATCATACAAGCGGTGGTGTGAGATGAAATGAAGATTTTCTTGTTTTGGTTTTGATCTGGATTCGGGTGAAGTAATTGCTGGCCCTGTGCGAGGTTTCCTCCATCTGCTGCCTTCTAAATGGCCTGCTTACCCTGCCAATTACCCATTCTGTTTGACAAAATGTCCAGAGAAGGGGTTTGTTTGCAGAGAGCCTTTTGAGGGGGAGGTAACCCATAAGTGGTCAAAAGAGTGAACTCTCCTTCAAATCTGCAATCTTACAAGACTCATTTTACCTCTGCAGAAGCTGGACAAAGATCTTGCTTTTCCTGAATGCCAAAATGTTCTCATTGTCCCTGGTCAGGTGATAAAAAGGTGGGTTTCGCCTGTATTCTGTATGATGGCTGGGGATCACTGCTCTACAGCGACACCCACTGTCAGCTGAGTGCTTCTTAGCAAACAGCGCTTTCCCAAAAGCGATGGTACATCATCTGGTGAAGGCTATGGCTCACACATGAACAGGAGTCTCACATGGGGGACATGAGAGAGGACCGCCATATACTGGGCTGATGTTGAAAGGGACGGTCCAAAGCCTAGCTCTGATTATATACCACAGAAAGAACCAAGCTAATGAACATGTTCTATCCACACACAACATTACCGACCATTTGATTCTGGATGTGCTTTCAGATAAAAGCAAGTCACAGGAATATGGGAGGTCTCTTAAAAGACCAGATAAGGAATGAGAGGGAAAAAGCCAGCTGTCTGCCTTCATAAATAATAATAATAAATTTTATCTATATAGCACTTTTCAAAAACTCAAAGACGCTTACATAGGACATAGCAGAGTAAATAGATCAAAGCTACCATAGTAAATAGACAAAAAACACAACTACCATAGTCTCCTTAACAAAAATGCCTTCAGTTCTCGCATATGAGGTAAAATAATTTTTTTAAATGACATTTTCGACTAAAAGAGTCATCAAATAAACTGACAATTAACAGTGATTTACATGAATGCTTTTCCCCTCCTGCCCTGTGCCTCAAACAAGCCCATGAGGCATTTCCAATCTCCTTCTCGCCCCCCGGGGCAAACAGAACAGGAGGGAGGGCGCTAAGGCTGCTGGGAGACGGCTAATTTCGGTTGCCATGCCAGCAGCACGTGAGATGGTTTATTTATACTCGTTTCAGGTGTCTCCCTGCGCCGTGTCTAATAAAGCTAATCAGGGATAAGGGGACAGGATATTGCTAGTAAACATCAATGAAGCCTTCCCTTTGAGACGCCTGTCATAAACAGCATACGCACAATCGATAAATTCGACAGGGCATTCAGAGCTAATCTCCTCCGTTTTTAATTTGCTGATCGCAGTGTGTTTTCTTTCAATGTGAAAAGTCGATTGTCTCTTAATTCTTTTGTTACTATGTAGAGCATCAACGGGATGCTTGCTTGGTGGGGGTAATTTTCCCTTTATGTGATTTTTGAAATGTGTGTGATTTTTCATTATTCACGACCACTTTGCACCGTAATTAAAATAATCTATCTGTCACTCCATAATGGGGGACAGTTTTAGGTGCCATGGTAACCACTGAAGATGGGAAATCCAGTATGTCTGAGAGGAATCGGGAGGACGGGGGAGAGGAGATGGATCCTCTGGCCATAATGTGGGAACGGCATTCCGCATCTGGGAATGTGCGGGACATGGAGTCACTGCCTGAGGATTGCTCTGTGACCGCAGTGAGGATTGCTCTGTGACCGCAGTGAGGATTGCTCTGTGACCTTGGGTGAAGGAAGTGTGACAGGGGATGGTGCCCCCCCCAGTCCACTCACGTCCCAAAAAACTGCCCCTACTCACACTTGTGCTTCTGGGGCTCTGTTCTGAGCAACAGCGCCATCTAGTTGTGTAAGATGTGATATATTCCTGGGGTGTTAAGGTGTGTTTCCATCCCTACTGGAGAGCCTTCATTTCTGTTGTAACCACTTTCTGTCTTGGGTCTCTTGTTCCAAGGCCCCCAAAGTACTGATCAATTAGCCAGCGCTAACAGTTTAGGGCACCTGTTATGGCTCTATATGTCCCTTGTGATTTCAGTCACCTACAGTCATTAACAAAAGGGCGGAGCCACAATTAAACCAGGGGAGGAGGGACACACCTTTCGGGGGCCTTGGTGTGCTAATTAGTCGACACACGTTGCTCGTGGCGGAGAGGAGTGCTCGCCACACTTGGGGACGTGGGGAAGTGTTCTGTGAATAAACGTGGCGAGGAAACACCACGGATGCACAAAGCCGACAGTGAGAAGCACAGTCGAGTGTGAGAGGCGTCTAATGTCATGGTGGTGGATCGCTGCTGGCCTGAAGTGGCAGTAATGAGGGCGCTGGGATCTTGTTGCCTGCACCGTGCTGCCAGTACAGACTACTGTGACTGCTGACATGTTGCTAACTAATGATTTTCATTAGCCTGGACCGGAAGGTTGCTGGTTCATAGCCCCTAGCCAGCTGAGTAGTTATCTCAGTGCTGGACCCTTGAGCGAGGTCCTTAACCCCAAACACAGCTCCGGGGCCTAAACGGCTGACCCTGGGCTCTGACCCCAAGCTTGGCGTTCACCTGTATGTGTGTGTCTCTCATAGGAGAGCAAGAAGGACAGGCTAAATCCAGAGAATTCCTACATAACTGTACTCGTACTTGTTCAGGTGGCACATAAAACTATAATCATTATTATTATTTACAATTTTAATTGAATTACTTTACAATACTTGTACTTTACAAGTACTTTACAAATTAATGATTGAATTCAGCTAATAAACTTGCAAAGGTATTCCTCTTTAAATTTCACACCAAATTACCTAAACCATCAAAATATAAGAGTATCCAAAATGAATACAGAAGGTTAGTTTACCTCTGCCTGGCTGATTTTGGAAGTTTTGACCTGTTCTGATTAATATCATTTTTAATTCAAACATAAAGAAGTACTTGTTAACTTTCGGTTCTCACTAGTAAAGTGAAATACAAATAATGGATTTGCGATTAAATGAAATGGGGAAGAATCGTCAAATGTAACTGAATGTATTAGGTGTGTGTTTGTATCATTATAATGGGATCCTGCCGCTGTCGCTGTTCACCCATCAACCAGTCAGACCTGAAGCTCCCAGGATGGAAGAGGAAATCGGCTTGTCTCCCTGACACCCCTCCTGCCTGGTAGTGCTTCAGGCTGATCAATAATAATTACCAATCTGCCGACAATCACCTCCGAGGAAATTACAAACATGTGTTGGGAGAACACCGACGATCCGAGGTTCATTAGATGTCTAGACCGAGAGGCAAAAAGAAAAACAAAAAACATAATCAGCCGCCTGCATGTTTGACTCCTGTCTGAATTAATGTGCAGGACCACACAGCTATGCAATTTCAGTCTCACGCCATCGCTGAGCACGACGGCCGTGTCTTTTTCGGGCTTTAGACATTGAAAGTTGAGCGCAGACCCCCAGCTCTGTGGCCGTGTGCTCCATCATAATCACAGAGATCATCAGTGAGGGGCGCCCACATGGATACCAGACCCAGGGGACCAGGTGGTCATTCATAGTCGCTGGTAAAACCCAGCAGAATACATCTGCTGTCACGCTAACTGACTTTTTTAGTGACACGTCCCCCAAAGTAAATCATCCAAGAGGATGCAAATGCTGAAATTGACAATGGGAAATTGCACGCTATTCCCTTAGGCGAAGCTCCGGGACAAATGCGAGAAAGAAACAGGGACAGTAATGCAAGCCGGCGAGGAGGAAGGCTACTCCTCCCAGAGAGAGAGATGGAAGAATACAGCTTTAAAATACTCCCAACCGAAGGAAATAAAGGGCACTGGGGTGTCAAAAGAAAAGGTTAAGTAAAAACATACAGTGGACATCGCAAACTCATTAACTCCATCGCACTATTAATTGGCAATGTCAGACGTGCTGCTCGTCAGGGCTTTTAAAGCTTGTAAAATGAAGAACAAAACCAGAATATTTTAGATTCAATGTCTGTTCCTTCAGAAAAGAAAAAGCAGCTTGTTTAAATTCTGGTGCAAGTTCTCCTTTTAAGCGAATTAATACCCACCTGCCTGTTCTCACATCTGTTAAACTGAATAAGGGAATGTCAAAGAGCTTTCATGTAAAGATTAGAGGGAAATCTGGGGGAAAATGGCTTTAGAACATGTTTGAGGATGGTTTTCATAATTATGGAAGTGTGGGGATAAAACAGATTAATATCTAATGTCAGGATTCATTCCTTTATCATGGAACGTGCAGCATATTTGCTGCCTTGCCCGCAAGTCCAGCTGGACTCCTCCGCACCCTAAAACCACCTCTCTGTGGGATGGTTTGCATCTCCACTCTGCCATGTTAAGGGCTGACACATTTTATTGCAATTTGGGGAAAATAAATGCAGGGTGGATGGCAACACTTGACTTGCTGCTAGTTTCATAGCAACCACCAAACCTTGTTAGAGAATTTTGCCCATAGCACACCATTTTAACCCGTTGCTGTAAAACCGCAGGGATCCTAAAAATGAATCTAGAACATTCCATGGTATGGCAGCACAGACATTCGACTGCAGATGGTGATGCAAAACACTTCCTTTCCTTTAAGTTTAGTCACTTATCCAACAATTTTTTCTGAAAACTACTTAGTATTATGGCCTATTAGGTGAATTGGGTTAAATACGTTATTCAAGCGTTCTGGTTCCCTTTGACCCGAATCAGAAACCTCCTGCTTTCAAATGAAGGACCTGATCTAACAGACTACCGGACTCTCCAAAAACTGTGGTCTAAGATATTAGGAGGGCACCACAGCAGAAACCCTCTTTGCCATCAAAGAAATCAGTGGGCTGAGGGTACCCTTGATGAGTATCCTCTGACCTGTGCGAGACTCACATTCCCCACATTCTGATTATCAGAACTCGCCCATCCAGATTCACTCTAAGAATGAAGTCACTCCATGGTAACCATCAAATATGGTCTTGGTTCTACTCAAATGCAGCCATAATGAAAGCTTGCGATGTTTAGGGACTGTAGCCTATCTGCTTTGCAAAGGCATGAATACTCACAGGACTCAAAGAGCAGTCTGGGCAGGTAAACAGGGTGCCCTGCAGGAGTCCTTTGGTGTGGGACGTGATTGCATGCGTAATCCTTCTTCTGCAGTACGTTACAGTCTGGTGATGATTCATCTCCAAGCAGGGCTGTAACCGAGCATCATTCGTTAAATCCGCTCAGCACCACTGGGGCTGTCATAGCCCTGCTCTCTGTCACATTAACTGCAGTGCTCTGTCTGGGACATTAGGGAGGAAAACCTGGCAGAATTCTTATGGTTAAAATCATTTTCACCGGTTCATTGTAACATACTGTATATGAGACTATAAGTCAATATATAAAGTGACAAATTTAGCACAATGGTTATGTGAAACTCTGGCTTTTATGTAGCACTTGAACCATCAGGGTGACACACTATGACACCACAGCACTGGTTTGGGCGAGCTCTTGTGTTACCATGGTGATGGATCGCGAACCCTGTGCCAGCAGACTATTCAGGTTATGAAATCCAGCTGATCTGGGTTGGACTAATTACTTTGCTGTGGGTAACAGGGTCAGCTGGGTGGATTCAGGGAGCATCAGAGAGTCTGACTGTCTTGACGAGTAGGGCTGCAGCCACAGGGTTTGTGGGTCGTGCTCAACAATCTCCTGTAGATCACAGCCACCCCTATCCTGCCTCTGCTTTGATGGCCTGAAACACCATCTTCATAAAACGGTCTGAAACATCTTCATAAAATGTTGGATTAAGTACATAAAACAGAAGCCATTGCAAAAGTAAGGAGAACAGACTATACCTCATGTCATGCAACAGCCCTTCGATTCCAGAACAGTGTGCTCCTGTCCCCCGTCACCGCAGAAGGAACTCATTAATATTAATACCCATAACTTGTGCACTAAAAATGGGCCGTTCCAGAGCGTATGCTTAAAACTGCCATATAGACGCACTCACATCAAATTAATCAAATTAATTATCTGTCAGGCTTCTCCGGGCAACATAAGTTTGGTTCACTTCTATTACGCAGAAGAAGGACTAACACATTGCTAAGAGCTGGGGGAGAATCTCACCCCAATACGGCCATCACACATTTGCTACCCACCCCCCCGCCCTGGGGGTGTTCTTGGGATGACAACATGAAGGCAGAACAGATGGCACGGGTGAAACCGCACGGGCTGGTTTTCGGAGGTCTCCATGGCATATCAAGGCACGGCTGGGTACTCCTCCCCCCCCCACCCCCCCAATTTATAGCCACCAAAACAGGCATAGCTAGCAGTCATGCTCTGCCAGGTGCGTATCCCCCTTTGAGGGCCGTTACAATATGGACAAGCTGGAAACACGACATAACACCAATAGCTTCAAATCAGATTAAAGGCTGATAAGCTCTACATTGTTTTAAAGTTACCCATTTTGTGAGATTAAGAAATGCAAACACTACCTTTGAGTTTATTGAATTGTCATTATATATGTTAATCTTATCTTGTATTCTAATTTTTCATTTTGTTGTTCTTAAAAGCAGCAGATTTGTTCTTCATGAAGGGTAATGTAAAAATGCCTTTACGAGTGCCAAGATGTGTTATTGTGACTTTGTGCATCCCAAGAGAGGTAAATTTAATTGGCTTGATACATGTTTATGTTTGTCCCTGCTTTTCATACAATTTTTCTGTGGATGTTTCATCAGATTTTCTTTGAAATAACTGTCAGCACTTCTCAGATAGGCCAGTGTAATTATACAACGCCTGGTGATGAGGAAATTCAGCAGGAGCGAGGCAGGGAGCCTGGGGCGTCGAGGGCAAGGACGTACTTCATCCACTGGGCTTCGAGTTGCTTCAGGAGACTTGAATTACCCAGAATTCTCAGCCCGACACCCTGACTTCACAGGCTTCCTTTGTTCCCAAAGTCTGGCTGAGATGGATCTCACAGGCCCTTCCTAGTAAAATGAAGCAGTTCTGTAAAATCCGTTACAGCTACAATGCTGCCATGAGCCAGGGCCATTGTCAGAATTTTTTAAATACTGCGGTCAAAGTTTTTGCCCTTCCTAGGTATGTCTCGCAATGGACTGTGGGTATTGGAGTTTCAGCAATAATACTGAGGACATGACCTTGGTGTCCTCAATGGTACATATGGGCATGACATGATTTATATGCAGGTTTACTGTCAAAGTCAGCTTCTAGTCAGTCGCTGCTAGGTTCAGTGCTGCTTAGGCTCAAGTTCACCAAAACACAAGGGTATTCTCACATGAGCTACTTTCTGACAAAACAGCCGCTATAATTAAAACATGGTTTCTGAATGCATTAATAGTTAAGATTCAACTTGATTTTATGATAGCTTAAAACGTTTATGGTGTTTGGTTACATAGTAACAACAGTCTCAACATCCTTAATTTATTCTCAGTATATTCAGCTGCATTATCATTTGTAATTATTCATTATCTAATCCATGACATCATTTTCTTTGACTGCAAACTTAATCTGCATACAAGTCAAATTTCGTTATAAGTCTAGTTTAAACTAATTAACTGCTCTTTGTACCCCAGCAGCAAAATACTATCCATTTATGAGCCGGTATTAATATGCATTTCCTTGTGGCACTTTGCTCAGTGCTTATGGTAATATATGTCAGGAATAACGAGATCCAATCAGTGTACACCCACACGCTAATCGCACGGCTGAAAACATGGACACAGTTGGCTAGAAGGAGACAGTTCCTAGGAGGAAGAAAAAAACAGTCACTTACTACTTTAAGAGAATCAGCCCTGATTTGCACAAATGAATCAACACTGTATCAGGTGAAAAATTGCAGCGTGGGCTCCTGGTCCTCAGGTAGACTCTGCATGGTTGAATCCACAGTTGTTTAAATGAAATAGGGTTTATTATGCTTTGTTGTTTGGCTCCTGCAACCAACACATCCCATCGTGACGGAATTCATTTACTTTCAGATGAAATAGAATTCCGAAGGGTGACTCGAAAAAATGACATTTTTATGAAGAGAATAACACTGTCTGCTACTGCTGCCCCCAGTTTACATTAAGGGGACTGTATCAGGGGAATAGGACAGCTCAACTTGATGAGTGGGGTGCTGAGAAATGTCAGCTATTAATCTGCTAGGATGACCAAAGGCAGCCAATATACATCTTGCAATAAATGTGAAACGTGATGGTTTGGTCTTTCGTTCGCCCCCGCTTGATATCGGCAGTGACACTACGGGATTTTAGTGAAGCCCGGGGTGGGGGTCATCTTGTGGATGAATGCGTGTGACTGATTATTCCCCCCATAATACCATCAAAGACACATGAAGAGGTGGCGCGCTAAGCTAAGCCCATGTTTTTCGTTGTATGACGCTCCTCCCTGCAAAGCTTTTCTGAAATAGGACTGAGGACTGCCTGCTATATCTCCACATGAAATGGATAGGAACTATTTTGGGGTGGTCAGGAGCTTCCTGGCATGATGGGTGAGGATAAAAGGGGCATTTTTTTGGACACTGTGGCCTGCTGGAGAGATTTAAAAAGGATCTCGAGAACTGGCAGGTATTGTTCACGATTCTTTGGGAGCACGGCAGGACCAGAGCGATAGAGAGGCTTGGCTGGGATTGATGGAGAGCTGACAGAGAAGAGACTCGCTATGGCAGCCGTTAGCTACCTGGTTAACAGCGATTTGTCTGTTAGCGAGCTCCAGGTTTTCTGTTCTCCTTTTTTTGTAACATTCTCAATGGTTTGGATTCTTATTCCAATGCTGGTTGGAGAAAGTCCTCCTGAGAGAGACAGGGCTGATATTCTGATGGTCATTATCGTGCCCTTCGTGAGAGCAGTTAAGGATGGAGCAGGACATTTACAATCCCAGGCCGGCCAAGAACACATTTTTCAGTCAACGCAAGCTGAGGACAAAGATGATACTGAAACCTGCAACTGACTGACTCTCTCTGTAGCAAGATAGTGAGTTATTAAGAGCTAATTTTGTGAATCAAGTGCTTTTGCTTACACCCCTGCGTTTGGGATCTTCTCTATTGGCTGCTCTCACATGAAATGTCAGGCTGTTTTTGTCACATGTTCAGAGGAGAGCTGATTATTAGTGGGAGACTGGTATTGGACAGGGAGTTCCACATTATGATTGCCATGGGGTGAAGAACCAACCTGTCGTGTCTGGAATGGAACTGGGGAGAATCGACAGAGCATTGGAAGCCAGAGGAGGCAAATTCCCAAGTTCTCTACCTGCTCCAAGATAATTTGCCGTGGCTCTGAAGAAGATCTCATAAATTATAGCGTGCTCTCATGGGGGAAACTGGATTATACATTCATGAGTATCCATGATTATGGTAATTATGAAAGGGGAGGGGCACGGCCATCTCGGGAGGGAAGGTCAGCTGTCTGGGGATGGTTGTGTTGAATCAGCTGGCCAGTTTCCTTCCTGCTGGCTCACCCTGCCATCGCTCTTGCTGATGAACAGGATGCTAATGTTGAATTTGCCAGAAAATTCCAGCGTGTTATAACAGGCGGGTGCGGTCATCGGCACGCCCACGCAAGCAGACACTGCCAGCTCAGCGCCCGTCTGCCCTCCCAGCGGGCGCTGCCCGCATGCCTTAAGGTATGGCTGCATGTCCCCAGGTGGAGGCAGATGGCTGAGGTGGATCAACAGAGCCTCCTCCAGGCAGCGAGGGGGGAGCTGGGCCAGCAGGACAGGAACAGGACTTCCGCACCACCATCTTCAACCTTCTGTTAGCCTGCCCCCCCCTCCGCAAAGGCCATCTCCCTCTATGGGTATCTCTGACATTAAAGATCTAAATTAATTTAACAAATGTGCATTGCCATGGACATCTCAGGACGTACAATTTAAGCAAGATTAAAATTAATAGGCAAATAGTAGCAATACTCTTACAAGTACATGCATAAGGAGAGTGAAAGTGAATAAAATAAAGTGCCTGAAGAGTTAATTGCTGATTTCTGGTTTCTGGGTTGGGTCTCAAACTGGAATAATGAGCTGTGATTCTACCATCGACTGTCTGTACTTTTAAAAAATGGTGGTTTGAGTAATAGCTGTAGACTAGAAGCACTAGAGTTACTAGCTTAAGAGCGGCTCGGAGAGAAAGGCAGCTATGTCAACATCACCCCCCCCCCCCCCCCCCCCCCCCCCCCCCCCCCCCCCCTCCC
>JAODJU010000040.1:29461261-29471897 GCA_026776725.1 Gnathonemus echidnorhynchus
ATCCCCCCCCCCCCCCCCCCCCACCCGAAACTCACCAGCTTCTCACCCACTCAGCGTACAGAGAGACTTTGCCATTAAAAACAGCTCGTTAAATTATTCATAATAAACCCATGACCACCACATTCCCTTTAGATGCAGGAGATGAAATACAGAAATGTATCTGTCGTCGTCTGTGTGTGTGTGTGTGTGTGTGTGCGTGTGTGTGTGTGTGTGTGTGTGTGTGTGCGCCTCTTCATATCTTCATGTGGAGAAATGGAGAAAGAGGCAGTAATGCCAGTAAAACCGGGATTCCCCAAAGGACAAGTGCATTTTTCTTTTACCAAGACCTGTTTTCCATTGGTATCTGCCCCGGCTGTAAGCACTAAAGGCAGGGAGCAGCTCGTCCTTTAAAGGGATCCTGGCAGCATGATTCAGAACAGCCTGGATGAACAGGTGAAACATCTCCGGGGTCTTTCATCTACTGCCTCTCAGGCTGTTGATAATCCTGCACCCCGCCCCCCCCCCCCTCACCCTCAATCCCTTCTGACCACCTGTCCCATGTAAGCGCCAGAAGAAGAGACAGCTTTGTGTTCTGGGCCACACCTGAGCAGCCCACAAGGGAGCTCCAGGGTTACCGTGGAAGTCCAAGATCGCTGCTGGTGGGCGTGGCCTGAGGTGACCGTGAGTGACAGATGTGACGACCAGTATGAACATCCACCTGCGTGACTTTACAAACCAGTCCTGGAAGCAGCAAGCTCCCTCCACACCAGGTGGTGGCAGTAGATTAGACACGAGTGCCTGATGAAATGCCTTGACAGGTTGAAAGAAGCAGAGTGTGGAGCAATTTCAGTGGAACAAAAGGGGATTGGGGGCATTTTTGCTGCCAGGTTCGACAAAAGTAAACCCACCATGAAAAGCTGAAGTGAAGACCAAGTATAGTACTCTCTGGATCAGAAACCCCACAGCCTCCAAGGGATTTGGAGAAATCATTTCCTCCAGAGATGATCATTCCCGCTTTAAAGCTGAGAGTCTCTCCTCCTTCATCCCAAACAGTCAAACCATCCGTGAGATTCCCGTGTCACCAGACACAACGTACACCGCAGTAGAGGATGACCAAGGTCAAAGCTCACCCATGTTCATATCATTTTCCCCCCGTCAAGAGAGACAGTGTCTGTCCTCAAAGTCATGGGGAACAAAGCCTTCACCATGCCTAATAAATTGACAACCACTCCCTCCAAACTACCTTCCGTGATATTTAATGCCCTATCAAAGGAAATCCCATTACCTTTTTATAGGAAGGGAGGGTTTATTGAACTGGTCGGAGAGCCCCATGTTCTCCAGAGATGTGCTACACACTCAAGGTCAATTGTATTATTTGTTATTTATTAATACATTCCCCATGAACCTAAACACCGAGAAGAATATATCAGCTTCTGCGATCTTCCTTCGTTCTCTTATAATTGTTCGATCTACCGCTATAAGCCCTATCATGTGTTTCCGTAGGGAATTCGATGACATTGTACAGGTTATTGCGGTGGACCCTACAAACTCCTCATAGGATTCCTGTCAATTGCAGTGAAGAATTCAAAGTCGTTTATCCTTCGTTTTTAATACTGGATCCACAGGGATAGGCGGGACATGGGTGGGTGATCGCGTCATTCGGGGCGTGTTTGAAGGGGTTGGTTATGTGCCAATCACAGGCCAAACAAAGCCAATGTTAAAATGGCAATGAAGCCAGGGCACACTATAAGAAACTCAAGTTAAAATAATTTCCCAAGTTAAACTGTCGTCTAAGCAGAGCTTAAACCTGATAATCCGCTAATCCGTTTAGCTGGCAGAGGTGGTTCTGTCTTGATTAATGGCCTTAAACACAGGCACATTCACGCTGAGCTTTATACCTGCCACTTCTCAGCCTCAGCTAATGAAGCTGATCTTCTCTCCTCCTCCGCTGAGGGTCACGAACTAAAGCGGATTCACTGGGGTGACACTTCGATCCGGAGCGGGACTTGCAGCGATTCCCTCGAATTTAAATAATTACGGTGTCACAGGAAGTCTCCCGGAAACATCGCCGGGCGCCTTGACCCCTGAAAGTGAGCCAGACTCCTCATTCTGAAAGCGCCAGCGGCTGGGCTGTAAGCGGCCATGACAACGTGCCTGAGAAAAAGGCCGCCCAGAGAGAAAGGGGACAGAGTCTCGAGTCTCAGTGGGAGTCCTTTTCATGCAGGTAGTAAACAAGGGGAGTGTGGAGGTGATGCTGGTTTCTGAGGCAACGTCCCTCCGGAGACCCTGCATGTGGGCGGGAAGATCATATCTGAGGAAACATTCCTCCTCCTCACTATTCTCCTCAGTCTCCTCAGGCGTTCGGTGACCTTGAGGTCTCCACCTGCATGTTGACGGTTTTTAGCACGAGCAAACAGTGGCCTTCCTTCCATGCAGGTCTCTGGTGCAAAGCAGCACATTAAACACAGAACCCACCAACTGAACATGAACTGCAACAGCATGGAGATGCACCAGTGCTGCTTCTCGGGTCAGTTTGGCCACATCCCCAGACGTCAGTCAGGCACAGAAAAAGAGAGAAACATTTGTTCAATATGTATTCAGACCGAATCCAAAGGGAACTTTAAAAGAGCATGTAATAGTAATTCCACATTGCATGTGACCAGCGGTTATTTTACTGCCAGTTTTGGCTACAGACCAGTTGTGAAGCTTTTTGATGAAAGACTACAGAGCAGGGCGATCACTCACCGGAGGAGTTTCGCTGGATATGGAGCAGGCTGCTCACACAAGCTCAGGTCTGGAGGAGAGATTCAGGTGTAACAAGAATCGGAATATCTTTGGGGCATAAACATCTCAGCTTTCTTGGCAGGAAGCTACTACCCCCCTCCCGACACAAGCAACCGTCACACTTGACGAAAAACCTGGCACACAAATGTATATCAATGAATGCTACAGGAAGAGTCAGCGCTGGCAACGACTGTGATGGAGGAAAGTTAAATTCCAGCAGCGACGGCTGTCAGTGATAAGGAGTGGTAAGTAGAGGAAAGACTGAATATTCAGCACGGCGTAGAAAGCTTAACCGCTCCGAGGCTTGGGCGTCGAAACTCATTAAACCGGGACAAAGATGGCATGAACCTACTGCGCTCAGATCAAAGCCACCATAATTCATCCTAAGCTGTTCCTTCAACCCAAATCCACAGTGTTATAGGGGCTGAGTTTCAGACCCAAACATCTCATGCAAGAAGGGAGTAAAAAAAACAATACTGTTCTGAAAAACTTCTGTAATGAAGCTTCTTCTAAGATGATTTAATTAACACTTTAATTGAACTGTTTGATTAAACGGCTATACTGAAATGCTTCAGACAGTCGAAAAAGGATGAAAACTGATAAATGATCCTTTAATATACAGTGTATGAAACAGATACTGAACATTGGTAAAAATAGTTTCATTTTTGCTTTCATTCAGAGCTTCAAAGCAACTCAGAAATCCAAACTAATTAACTCTGGATGCATACATACAGAGTATTTTTACTGACTGGTATCCTAAGCTTATTGTAATTGATAATGAGAAAATGCAATCACTCTTTCATTAAACTAACAATTTTAGTATCACTTTTGTTTAAATAGCTCACTCTCTTGTGTAACATCCATGTCTCTTAACGTCTGTCGCGAAGCAGTGGAAAACAGAAGAGACTCACACAGCACATTAAATTCATTTAACATCTCCACCTGCAAATTCTTTCTAATATAACAAGCATTAAACAAAAATCAGGCAATTATCTTCAACCTGGCAGCGAAATTGCGGGAATTTAAACGCGATCCAAAAGGGTGGCCATATTGGTATGTCAAGTGATCAGAATGAATGAGATAGAGTAATTCTTTGCTTGAATTTACTTGAATAAATTGTAACGTCTTACTGCAGTAATAGAGTTTAATAGTTGCTCACTAAATCTCAGGGGACTTTTAATTTGGAAGAAAGAATAGTTTCCTATCAGCTATTGCAACAACAACCCACTACTGACAAATACATGAAGCAGGTGCCTGATGTTTAAGGACTGAACTCCATCCTCTGTGAAACATCTAAAAATAAAATGGGGTTGCAGAAAGCTGGTATGAATGACCGGCTCCTGGTCTGAAGAGCAGCCAAGCTGGTCAGTGTGGGAAATATTTACGTTTAAGGCATGTGGATGAGGGAAGCAGGCTGTGGAGGGCTGGAAGGAGGATGAGCTTGGACTATGACTGCGGGGACATGTTACAGATATTAGAAATTAGCAGAGTTAGCCATGAGAAACATCCCATCCACTTCCAACAGAAATATTTTATTTTCTGCCCAAATCAGGAAATAAAATGATGGATTTCTTTGAAGGCTTTAATGTTTGTCCTGGGGGTGCTATTGAGGTAGTCAATATTTAGCAACGCAAAAAATCAGGTTCTGCTGCAAGGGAACGTTAGGGTTTGTGAATTTATTTACAATACACCCACACTGTCCAAGGGTACAAAAAAATGGAAAAAAGGAGTATTTCAAAATTAAATTAAAGAAAAAAAAACTTTAAGAAATGACGAGGGATAGCTGACTTTGATACCCGTGTGCAGCCAGGAAACCCAGTCCATAAACATCAGGGGCTCTTATATGAATGTTCAAGGTTATTGTAGGCATATTGAACCAGGGCGTCTGTCCATCATACGACTAGAGTACAACAAGAGAGGAGAGAGAAGGCCGGGCTGTGATGATCAGTGTGGTGATCAGCGCATTACGGCCCCCTGTCCAAAAACGTGAGCCAACAGAGTTACTCGGTGAATTCTGGGGCCATTCTGCTTGAGTGGTGAGAGGGGAGGGCAGGGCAGGGCTGGGGGGGGATTGAGAAAAATTAAAAATGAAGGGGAGTCTAAGATGAGGAAGTCATCCAGGCTTGAAATGATTTAATTTCAGTGACGAGAGGCCACCTTTGATACGTTTGCATTTTAACGACGCAACGGTGTCACTTTGTGGGCTCAGATACCCCAACAATGCAGCATGAACCCAGGACACAAGCCTGTGGGGCAGCTTCACATCCCGCTAAAGCACATGGACTAAATGACTACATGTACATGATCATTAGCAAAGACAGCCTGATTATTTGCCATGTCTCTTAAAACATAAGCGATATGCTGTTGGTGGGAAGCTGTTTAAGATGTCTCTCAGCCCTCCTCCATTACACTAGCTTCATTTTCCCAGAATGCCCCCCAGAGGAGTATGCATGTTTAATGAGGCACAGGTCTTGGATCAGCCCTTGTGACGTCTTGACCTGTATGTATGATTGTTGTTCTCCACAGACCTCTGAAATCTGACAGGTCAATGCGTCTTCACCATTCTTCACCAGCAAAGCAGTGCTAATCCTTCTCATAATGAGTATATCTCTTCCCATGTTGATCTGGGAGTCTGCCCTTCCCTCCACACCGAAACTGGGGCGATACCGAAGTCTCCTCACACTCTACTTCCCTCCGGCTGATTTAATAGTGCCTCATCTTGTGAGGTAAGAATTAAAGAAGCCAGTTCACTATCAACATGTTGGTAACCGATCGTAGAATCACTTTCAGATTAATATTACATTCATATCACATTATTTTTATTTGTATGTACAGGGAAATAGCCATTAGCTAATCTGCGCTTGTATAGTAGGTTCTAACTTAGCCGCTAGCAGAAGGCCTTTTTCTAAGGCTTTCCATAGCCTGAGGCCCTGCTTTTGTCTTTTTGTGTACTTGTGCCCTTTTGCTCCTGTTGTTCCTCTCTGTTTTCTGAAGACCAGCTCCATTAAAGCCCCTAAATGAAGCCCATTCCCCATTCTCCCATGCAGCCAGTGGCTTCAGTTTAATTTGTATGCTTGTTGCTTCATTTGTATACTTCCTCATTTGCATACACCTTTTCAGTTTCAAGCATCCTGGGTAGTCTTCCAGGATTCGGGTGTCACCCCCCCGCAAAGAGTCCTATTTACTCCAAGGGCTTAAAGACGAAGGGGTGCACAGAGACGGCGATATCATGGCCCCATCAGAAAGATTCGTTACCTCCAACACAATTATCATTACAGGAAGGAAAACTATTTCATCTCCTGTTTTCTCTTTTTTTTTTAATTGTTAAAGTTTTTGTGCAATGCCTTTCATCCTCAGACGTTTAGTTTTTTAATTAACAGTGGCCGCTGGTGTCCCTTTCTACAAGACAATGTTTTGTTTTGGTCTCCAGGGGACAGCGATAGAGGACACAGCTCAGACAAAAACTCTGATGATGTGCTAACAAGCATTAGGTTCATCTAAATGCAGGATTTCATCCCTGAGAAGGGTTTGTTTTGGGCCTCATCACATTATTCTCCTGAAGCCTTTGGTAGTCTATAAGCTTGACATTAAAGACATTGATTCTCAAACCAGGTAGAAATCTGCTGTGATTTTCCTTCCAGTCATCCACAGATTTTCCATTTGAGCTTAATCTAACTGCACTCAAAGAAGAAGAATATCCCCACACTTCAAATTACTACCTTAGTTTTTTATTGAACTGCTTACATATGCTGTACTTTGTTCATAATCAAAGAAGGTACAAATGACTCGTTTTAATAGCCTGGAGATAGCACAAACAGGATAGCACGAATGGGATCACACAAAAGGAATCGTACAAATGCGATTGCATGAATGGGATAGCACAAATGGGATAGCACAAAAGGAATAGCACAAATAGGATAGCACAAACGGGATAGCATGAATGGGATAGCATGTATGGGATTGCACAAATGGGGTAGCAAAAATGGGATCACATATTGGGATAGCACAAATGGAATAGCACGAATGGGATCGAACAAATGGGATAGCACAAATAAATAAATTCTACTGAATAAATATAAGGGGGTTACATGATAATGTTTGTTTTATCCCTGGTGTAAGTTTGTGTTTCTTGGTGAAGCTGATATTATGCAGACAATAGGGGATCAACTATTTCTTTGATAACCTGGAATACATCTGGGCAGTGTTTCCTCTAGGAAATAACAAAGATCTGGAAATGTTAGTCTGGAGTTGGGTGGTAAAGAATAAGCGAGAATTCATTGAGAGTTTAAAGGTCTGGAAGGTGCAGACTGCCCGCAGTCATTCCGCCGAGCGCTGCCTTCTCATTCAGTTGCTGATCCTTTGTGTGGAAAGAAAGAGAAAAGAAGACATCTGCTCTAGGAGACCTGTTTCACTTGGAGTAACTGAGACCCTACCACCCTCTCTGAAAGGCACTCCCTGTCTTATATTTCACATTAAAAGTCCCCCCCGTATCTCCCTCCTGGAGCTCTCTATGCCATCTTCACTTTTAACAGGAAGAAGGTCCTGCAAGTGACCCAAGCCACCTCTGACATCAGAACAATGATGTCCACAGGAGTGATTGTGTTGCTGCATAGCCTTCCCAATGAATTCATTGACATGTTACGCGGGGAGATTAGAGAGTGCTCACTGTGCATCAGATTCCAATTAAAAATGCATCAGAGGACATAATTGGAGCTGCTTAATGTTGACATTTGCAGCTAAGACCACAAGAGAGTAGATGTAGCTGTGATGTGAAGCTTTTCGGCTCTCTGAAGTGTCCTGTCATCAAAGGTGAATCATGGGACTGCTGCCCAGGATTATAAACACCCCAGGTGAGGACCGGTTCCAGTGCTTGTAGACATCATTTCCACTTGAATCGCACTGCTGACACCCAAGATGCGCTGGTGTCATCCATCATCACGCCCTTGTGGCACTCTCCGAAACCACTGGCGGGGGGGGGTTCACTCGAAAACCAGACATTTTCAACTCTCAGAAGTTCACAGAAGAAAGACTTGCATCAGTGAGGAAACAATTTCACATCGACGACCGGAAACAAACCCAGAGATAAGATCTTAATTAGCAATCAACATCAGGGGTGGAAAGCAAAAGAAGAAAAAAACAAATGGCAGTACTAAAAAGGGCTTTCATGCTGCTCTGCTGAGGATATACTGTGAAAGCTCAGAGGCTTTTAAGGGACTCGGTGAAAATGACACGGCCCTGATGGTGACATTTGAAAAAATAATGTCATTTGTGTTACTTTGTATTAACCAATGCCACACTCTGCTTTATTTCAGGAAAAAGAATAAGCATATGGACTATTGTCTGTCTCCTTTGTAAAAGCCTGGTGATAAAGAAAAGCCTAGATTAGTATTCTGCGTCTGTAACCGTGTCATAATGATGATAAATAAATTTACTTTATTACTCTATGATTCTCAGCATGACATGCATACATAGGCAAACACGACATATTTTACACTAGACAAATTTATCAAAAAGACATGGGGCTTTCTAAAGAGAGACATCACACCTCCAGCACTGGGTTTTTGGATCCTGCCCCATCTGTGTGCCTGGCATTTGCATGGTGGTTAATTATGAGTGTGTACCTGCTCTGTGATGGACTGACATCCCATTCTGGGTGTATCTACAATAGCTTCCAGGTTACACTGTCCAGGAGCGAGCGGTTAGAGAATGGGTGGGTTCCTTCTTAATTTTAACATATTTGTATTGAACACTAAATTATGCACTAATTCAACCACCAGAAATTAATCTATTTTGTTTATGCACCCGGCCTAAAATGGCAAAGGGCTGTTTAAATGCCAGCACTGATGAGAATGACCAATGTGACCAATGACCATGCTGTCAGCTAGATGCCAAGCAACCCACTCAACCATCAGCATGACACTCCTCCGAGCAGCCCTCACTCACCACCACACCCCGAGACACAGGGATGGTACCTAAAAGAGTAAGACTGTGGTGGCCAATCTTATCTGCAAAGGGCCAGTGTGTATGCAGGTTTTTGGGGTAACCTTTTGGTCAGCTGTTCAAACCCAGGTGTGAAAACTATTCAGTTCAAGTTATTTTTACATAGCGCCTTTCACAAGAGAGTCACCCTAAAGCATCTTACATGGGTGTGTTAGATACATCACAACATCATTAAGACAGAATAGTACAAAAAGCAGGAAAATGGGAGGACAAATAAATGAAAGAAAGAAAGCTAGATTGGGACCGTAAACTCTGAAGTAGGCCGAAAAAAAATCTCTGGGGGGTCCAAGACAGCCCAATCCCCCCCGGGCATACTACCGTTATAGAAAAAACTCTTCAGCCAATCAGTCCTCTAATTAGTTTGGAGTTGCAGCAAAAACCCGTATACACAACGGCTCTTTCCGGATAAGACTTTATTTTAAGATTAACTTCTTAAAAAAATTCTGCTGAAAACTACATCTTCAAAACAACAAAGCTTTATTGATTTACTAAATTTATAATTCTCTGATTGCATGAGCCCACAGTCTACATAGATCATGAAGTATTGGTCGCATTATATATTTGATAATATTCATAACTAACGTCTGTGGTTACACCTAAAACTACTTCTGCCTCTAATTAAGAGAAGATGATTTTTTGGAAGCAGTACACAGTATCGTCTGAACCATGGTCCAAGAGGACTGAGGATTTCCTATGAAGTGAGGACACCAGGGGGTGCATGCAGGCCATTCTGTGGGATCCCCCCGCCCCCCTCTCCCAGGGCCAGGATGAGATCAGCCTCACGGCACTGTGGCGGACATTCTGTCGAAGCATCGTGAGAAGAAAGGGGTTTTTAAAGGGCAGAGCAGAGCAGAGCACAGCCCAGCCGCAAACAGCCTCCCCCCCCCCCAGCATTACAGGAGAACTCTCGGGGGCACTCATTCAGCTCACTGGCTCGCAGTGGCCAGTCTCCTGCAGCAAAGTTCGATTTGCGTTCACAGTTAGGGTGTCGAGCCAGCCAAATGACGTCCTTCATGTTCACAAACATGAATTCAGAGCTTTCACAAAGATACAAAGTAAAATTACGCGTTCTTGCTTAATTTGGGTGATGAAAAGATAATTGCAGTGCCGGAGTGTAGGATAAAAGGCTAAACGTTGTTTTCCCCCAATACATATTTTCATACCTTATGTAACGACCATGTGTCAGCTTTCATATTGCAGCTTTATAAGAGCGTGGTGGGTGGACCAGAATCACCTGGAGCAAATAAATTAGGAATGAAGGGCGTTCATCTTATCGCTTTTATTTAAACAGCTGCGTTACGAGACAGCATGCAATGTGCGGTCAGGTGGATTGTCTTTGTGATCCGGGTAAAAAAACATTCTGAAAGTAAGCAATCAGTTGTGGTTGTCAACAACACAGCGGCAACGATTGATTAAAAATGGGTTGGGCTTTTATGTTCCCTTTAGCCAATGATGCTCGAGGGGCAGAGGTCAGGTGCTCGTCAGGAATTCACAGCAGTGAAGTGTGACGTGGGATGACATGCCTCCCAAATGCACATCAGAAGGCTCATAGTCTGGTAAGGGAGCAACCCAAATGGAGGAAATAAGGAGGCATTTTGGCGTAAGAAAACACAGAAACAAACTAGGACTGATCCAGGGTGTATTGGGAAAGAAATAAACCAAAGAGCGCGCCTAGATCCTGGGACTGATGGGAGTGACCCAGGTCGCTGTGTGTGAAACAGGACATTATACACCGAATCACAGAAATGCATCGAATCGACTCAATCAACGCGGTCCCGAGGCCGCCAGCCTCTGATCGGTCCCGAGGCCGCCAGCCTCTGATCGGTCCCGAGGCCGCCAGCCTCTGATCGGTCCCGAGGCCGCCAGCCTCTGA
>JAODJU010000040.1:29479559-29504618 GCA_026776725.1 Gnathonemus echidnorhynchus
CCCCCCCCCCCCCCCCCCCCCATTACCTGCGTCTCCAATTATGTAACTCCTTCACATTCATAAATACAGTCGGCAATTAAGAAAATGGTGAAAGACGAGCACCTGCATGATAGTTCATTTGTAAACTTCCGTCTCTGTACAAATTGCTTTATTGAACATGAGAGACACGAGAGTTTCTCCCGGGAGGACAGAGGGAAGAGGAATAATTGACCCTGGACACTCTATTTATTTAGGCTAAATTGATTCTGTCTGTCATGGCACCTGCCGATGTCTTTGTGCTTTGTGGCGGGCTGCTTATGTTTGACTGGGATGTGTGAATGGGGACCAGGGAACAAAGGCACTCCTCAAAGCAAATATTTAATGCGTGATGGACCTCTAATGGACACATTGCCTCTCCCTAAAAACCGAAGCTCCAGGAAATGTCCATCCCTCTGGACTTATCTGTTTTGTCCAAAATTTTGATTTATTAATTCGTCACATTTTCTCTAAAAACTCATAATACATTTTCAGAAGACAAGTTCTCATCGTCAGGCAAGAATTACTCAACAAACAATCACCTGCACTGAACATATTTACCTCCCTTTGCCCTGAAAGTTCTAGTAAGGTCAGCGTGCAACTAGCTGCTTGCAGATATCAGACAGGATGCTGAATGGGGGCTGATCACCTGGCCTCAGCTTCAATTGCCTCGGTCCCTGAAAGGTGTCACAGCTGCCTGCTGGATTCAAAGCAGAGAGAGACCACAACAGAGGGCTGGAGATGCTCTGAGAGCACACATCACATGGTGTACAAAAAGGTTTCAAAGAGACCAAGGACCCAATAGAGCATAGTGAAGTTAATGAGGAAGTGAATGGTACCACCTGTAATCTGCTTAGGGCAGGTCTTTCTCCAAAACAAAGGGGAGACCTTCGTGGCCTCATTAGTCAGAGAAACCACTGAGCAGCCAACGGCAAACCTGAAAGACCCGCTGAGTTCAGTGACTGGAAAAATTGCCTCTTGCGTTAATATACTGCACAAATCTGGCCTCAAGGAGCAACATGGAACCCATATCCAGCAGGTCAACGTAAAAATCCTTGTCCAAAAAGGAGAAAAGGAATTTTGAAGAATCTGGACTTATCTAGAGAAATGTTGTATGGCCAGATCCACCAATGATCTCGGCCCAACTCGACAAAACTGGGGACATTTAGCTAAGAAAAATGGTCAAATATTTCTTCCAACACTGACAGCTGAAAAAACATTTTTCCATTGATGGAAAATCCCACCAGGCTTATTCCTGACCACCCACACTTCTGCTGTTGAAGTTGTCACCCTCACTCTCCCATCCACCTCCATCACTGGTTTGTGTCCTGACTGGGATGAATGTATCCACCTTAGACTAACAGACCCTCTTCTTCTTCGAATTGACACCAGTATTATCAAAGCCTTGTGCATAATTTGCTGTATTTGTCGATGATTTTCATTACTGTTTACTTTCAATGGTTGAATTGATTTCCTAGTCACTGCACAATTCATTATTTGTTCCTAAATAGCTTTGACTTCCAGACTGGCCTCAATGGTTGATAGTCCATGTATATAAAATTAAATGTATAATTGTAGTGTGGCTAGTAAATAAATTAAAATATTACAATCAATCAGGAACAACACATTGGCTAGACAAACAGTCTTCCACACAGGGTGCTGCTTCCATGGGTAGGTCCCAGACTCACATCAGCCCTGTACCAGATAAAGAGGTTATGGAAAATGGATGCACCTGACTATAATCATTAATTCAAATAATTGTTGCATTATTTTATTTATTCATCAGCTTTGATTTATTTAGATTTGATGTATTCTTTGGATATGTAATTTATTTTTGCTCCCAACTGGCAATCAGTAGTGACATTTCACATTCGCATTTTTTGAGCAACTGAAAATCTGGCTGTGAAATGTCAAAAATTACGTCTCATGATTTTTCAATTTTTGAGTGCTAAGGTGCTATTTGCTCATTTTTTGTGACACCAACAATAACAGCTGAAGGTTATCTGTCCCCAAAGAGTCTGAAATACATGCATCGCATTAAATTACTCTATGTCTTCGAGAAATTACCCTTAGCCACTGTGCTGACTTACTACGTAATGGGGGATATTCAATCATACTGGCAGTTATAAAGAAAAAGCCATAAATGACTTGTGCTGTTGTACCTTTGAATACTAAATGGAACACTGACTCATCCAAACTGACGGAAATAACGTATAGAAAGCAGGACAGTTACACCCTGATGGATTTCATATATTGTTAAAGTGTCGAAGGGAATGAACAAGTAATGATTTCGAATTTACAGTTTTCTGTTCTGTGTACTTGTCTGCTGAAACTTTACAGTAATATAATAAAAACATAGGGATTCATACCAGACTCCATCAGTTTCAACAAAATTACTTAAAAACACCATATAGAAAATTACAGGGGATATAAAAGGCAGAGTAACGCCACCATTTTCTTCATTTAAAATTGGAAAATAACAGAGTTGGACATTTCAGGTCCAGAAAGTAAAAATTCAGACCAGGATTTCGTTTCAACCAACCTACTGAGTATAAAGATTCACAGCCATATAGCACTCAACTGGTTGGTTGAAACAAAATCCTGGTTTGGATTTTTACTTTCTGGAAAATAAGCACAGTGCTGTTTGTCTTCTTTTTCAGCCCTGTGGGTTTTACTCGGATTTGACCCCTGTGCACAAAATCAAGTCGGGCTCTGTGTGGCTTTTCTCTGTGTGTAATTTGTACTGAGATGTTCACCATAACCCACTATTTTCAGTAAACGGCTGAATTTCCAACACTTGTATAGATTTCAATGGATTTATTAGGATTTTAAAAAATGGAAAGAAGAGTGAGATTAGTCATGTTGGTGAATAACACCAGGAGAGTGTGGGCCTGTATTGTTTATTCTCCAGTGTGCTGACCAAGAAAGCGACGTTCTTTGTTCTTTCATTTCCCAGTGGCTCTTTTCACACCCCCTGCCCTCCTGTCCCTAAGTATAGCCCCCCCCCCCTCCCATCTGCATGCACCCCTCCCCCGTTCCTGCGCCACGGCAACAAGTCTTACACAGACCAAACCACTTCCCTGATGCCGGTTACCTTTAATCTGCCTCTAACTAGCTGTCATAAAGTACAACACAGGACAAATCACCACCGACCCGCAGCTGAGGAAATGGCTTAAATCAGCAGAAAGAATAAATGAGAGTAGTCATTTTTTTTTTTGGGGGGGGGGGAGGGAGAATGCTTCTGGATTTCCCAGAATTCCTTACTATAGATACATCCAACAACAGTACTTTACTAACTGGAATACATTATTGACTCATGCAAACCAATTATCAGAGGTTTTAAATTGTGATATTTTATTTCACTGGGTCACTGTTCTAAAATTGCTGGGAAGCATTTTACAAAAATGCATTAACTCAAAACCTTGATTGGCTTCCATTAGCAAATCAATTAGCTAAACTCAAGTAAAAATTGAGGAGAAAATTAATTTCTAATTTCAGATGGTATCCTCCATTTAATTCTCAGGTACAAATGATATTTTCCCCCTTCGTACCCAGATAAGGTTTTTGCTTATCTCCTGTTGCCTGGTTACCTACTGCAATCTGAATTTAAAAGAGGACAGATAACATACTGGTAAAGAGCTCCAAAATTGGTATAAAAATGCACCAGTGAACATAGTTCACATACCAAACACAATATCTGAGGTAAGGCCACTGTTCACCTGCCTCACAACGACCTGTGGTATCAGCAGCACAAATATACTAACAATGCACCTCTGTTGTAATTTAAATATTCAAATGTGCTTGGTGGTTTAGCTGGAATGAATTACATATTTCTTTAAGTTTAAAGATACAGAGCTACATATTTATGGCTTATCCCACTGCAAACAGCATGGTTTTCTCAAAGAGAATTTGGGATCAGCTCTTACTTCTGAAAGACTTGATAAACAATAGGTAGATGTTGTCAGTTTTTGTCACGTTAAAGTAGTAAAGCTGCAAAAAAAATGCATTATCCCCACGGAAATATTTCAAGTTAACACTTTCTATAGGGTGTTGGGAAGACAGGAGACAGCTCCCTGTGTTTTATTGAATCACGCATAAAAGCACCGCCTGACTGACAGCACCAAGGCCTAGTGGATAGTTCACCTGCATCTTCCATCTTTCACCAGATCAATCCAGAATCTTATTCCGTGAAGCTGCCAGGACCGGCAGATGGTACTGAAATCCGGCATCAAGAAAGTTCACCCTAAGCCAGCAGAGCTTGTAATGACAGGGATGCAAATGGAATCTTTGTCCAAGCAATGGCCATCCGCTGAAGAAGAATCCATACAGAAAAACACAGACTGCTCTTCATATCAGTCACATTCATGTCTTTAAACAGTCACGTCATTTTCCGCTCAGAACGTTGAGGCCTTTTTGTTGGCAGAATGTGAACGAGCTCGTTGGGTGGTGGTAGTATGATTTCTGCCCTCGTACTCTTGACCTTGACTTGTTTCTTCTCCTTTTCTAACATCACAGAGGAGTCTCCCCCATCCTCTTCCATAATTGTTCTGTATTCTCAAAGTGGAATAGCAATTACTGAATGTAGGGCACCAAGACACTGTAAAAGATGACAAAAAATGTACTAACCAGATGACAAGTTATCTCCAATTAAGAATATAGATGGTCATTCTAGGATTAATATTGTCATATGACAAAGCACAATCATGTTTTAAAATCCCAGAAAATACTTAAAACATTAATATGGCTATGTGTTAGACCCAAAAGAAATTAATTTAATTTGCCCATAAAAAAATGACCAGAAATCATGGGGTCTGAGCCGAAGCTGCGAGTGTAAAATAAACAACTGAATTCTTAATACCAAAGACAGGACATCCGAAATCAAACCACTAAAACTCCTCGTTTCTCCAAAAGTTACTCCACCGGTCCTCTAACAACTAAAGACGAGTGTCCTTAATCGCTTAAGGGTAGGCCGGCCGTGAGCCAAAAAGACAACATTTGTTATTGTGACAAGAAAATCAATGTGGAGACTGTGACCTGAAACTTCAGCTGCCCTCTGCTCTGCTCACTGAGCCTCAGGAAGCGGCCATTGCTGCCCTTGGGCACTGGCCGAGAGGAACGGAGAGAGCAAGTGAGGGCAACGCGAGACCCTGCCTTCATATGCGGCTTGCTGTCACGTTACACCCTGTGCTCTAATCTGCTTGGCGGAGTACAACTACTCAATGCATATCTACAGCATCCACGACAGACTTCCCATGAAGGCAGTCTCTGCTGGACCATTTGGAAAGAATCTTATTTCCTTCATAGTTACACATAACAGGGCCTGGATAAGAATCGATTCCCACCCAGACTCTGGAAGCGAAGTCTTCATGTTCAACAATGACACTAAGACATACTGTTCAGGTGACTCAGAGTGTGTTTAGCTTAATAGTTAGAGTTTACTGTTCTTCAAGGCCACGAGGACACAATTGCAAGGCAGTGGTTCACCCTGGACAGAATGCCAGTCCATCACATGGCACATACACAATCTCTCTCTTTCTCTCTCTGCCTCTCTCTCTCTCTCTTACACACACACACTAAGGTTGGTTTACAGTCACCTAAATCCATATGTCTTCTCCAGGAAACTGAAGTCCTTGCAGGAAACCCACAGAACATGGGCAGAACACTCAAATTCCACCCCCAACCCTGGGGGTATGAGGCATCAGTGCTATCCACTGGGCCACTGAGCCACTCCATCTTACAACAGAAGCGCTTTGTGACACTGTCCCAGAAATATATTTAAAAAGGTTGGATAAATGCATACATTTTCTCCATCCCCGCTGCAGTAACTTTTTGTTTTCCATTTTATACCTATATTGGAGATTTTTAGGATTTATGCAACCTTCAGGATTCCAGGCAAAGGCCTTGACTTTGAGACTACCCAGTTTGCAGTCTGCCACTACCTAAACCATATAACATCCAGAACTGCATTTAATGTCTCTTGATAAAAGTATACACTGAAAATCAAGCAGTACCCTGGTGACAGACTGATGTAAAATGTTATTTCACACTAATTGTCCCCTTTGTCTGGTACAACCATAACAATCTCTCCAATGGCAGCCTGCTTTTACACCTAGCAAAGGTATCACAATGTAAAAAAATTATGCAGACCAGAAAAATATCTCATAAAAAAAAAATATATATATTCTGTCCTTTTCCTTCCCGGTGATGACTCTAACTCCACATGACAGAAGCTTCCAGAAGGGTTCTGTTTCCCTCTGATCCAAAAGGCTGCTCTGACTTGGTTTCCTTCCTTCTCAGTGGCGCTTAAGACCCGGAAGACTGAAGAGATTCAAAGGAGTGCTCTAATTTGATGACACCCTCTCCCCAGGCTGAAGCAGCTCCTATTGTCCTGAGCTTTTCATACATGCTTCTGAAGGGAAGCTCTCAGCTGAGAAGATGGTTTTCAGTTTCTTCTGAAATACCAGCAGCTATTCACTGCTCCCATCTGGTGTCCTGAGTGAAATTTAATGTATTATTATTAGTATAGTAATGTCATACCTTTAATATAGGAATACCTTATGTTTAGCCATTACAATAGGAATACCTTATGTTTAGCCATTACAATAGGAATACCTTATGTTTAGCCATTACAATAGGAATACAGTACCTTATGGTTACCCATTACATTGCATTTGTTTTGCAAACACTTTTATCCAAAGCAAAGTACAAATGAGAACTCAGGGTCAGCCAGCCCCTTGAGCAGCTGGATTTAAGGGCTCTTTCCCAAGATCCCAATGGTGAATTTACTTTGCCAGCTACATGATTTGAGCCAGCAACCTTCCGATCACAGGTGCAGAGTGAAAAGGTAACTCGCAGACCTTCAACACTGACTGAAGCTCACTCAGTGCCATAAAAATAATCTGATCATTACGATTCAATGAACGCTATAAATTTGAACTAAATGCCAACTTTCACTAAATGCTATCTGAACTTTCAATCCGCTTGTTACTAAGTCTGACGTAACACATGGTGTAAAACTGATTCTGGGGGGCAAACTAACCATAATGGGGAACCGGCAACATTATTCATTGTAACTTCTTTCTTCAGTAATGCATCATTAAGGGGGAAAGTGGGGTTAAATTCCTGTAATTCAAGTTTAAAAATGACAAATACAGATGAAGTAGGTGCTAAGGTTCATTATTTCAAACAGAGTGATGAGTGTAGGTCTCCTCCCAGGAGAATCCTTGGTATGTCACACACTTGGGTTCTGTACACAATGAAATTCAATTCAATTTAAGTTCAGTTTCAATTTTGTTCGTATAGCGCATTTTCACAATATTACAGTGCAAGAAAACCATCTTGGGCGGCTCGTTCCTTTCCAGTCTCACTTGTTTTGTATGAAGTTGTGACATAAAATGATGTACACTCACAGCGTCCACAGTGATCAAGTTGTTAATTTTTAAATACTGCTACAATATTTTCTACATTCTAAGCACTGATCCACATCGTACTTCGCTGTGCCACGTATCATTTTGCTATCCATGAGTGAATGTTGCATTGTGTGTTGTTAGATATCTCAAAGTAGTTAGTATTTCGTAATTAGGCTGCACGACACTGGAAAATATCAATTTCTGCAATAAATATCGCAGTATTTATAAAGAAAAAATGGTTCAAAATAAAGCAATATCCCACAAACATGTTTATTCGTGAGTGATTTAAACAGCAAGGATGAAAATGATGAGGAATGGCTTGAAGGGAAAGGAGTGGTCATTAAAATTGTAAAGCTTGCTAAGGTTTGTTTAACAATATAAATGTTGTCGCGAAGCATAAACCCCACGCTCTTGGTGAATTTTATAACCAGGCTTTAAAAATACCGGAACCATATTGAAAAATAACGTTGCTTATGAAAGTAGGCAAGTCAGAATTTCAAGTTAGAGTTTCATTGTACTTCGTACACATGATACTGCTTTCTTAGAAACTGAAACAGCCATTAAATTTTGAAGACGCTGAACACGGGGACAGAATAATGCCCCCAATATTTTCTCTCTTGCCTCTGAAAATATACAGTTCTTCCGGCCATTCATTCTTAAAAAATCAGACATTACTTTAATACCACTACCATATACAAACACATAGTCCCGTGACAAAAGGTGACCATACCGCCACCCCAATTTTTGGTGGTACTGCACCACGTACAGTGTGTGTTGCGTTAACTCTTCGCATAGTTGCACCTACGACGCATGGAATGAATGCAGAAAATGTGTGGCAGCCATGATGCGTACGCATATGTGTTGTGAGTGTCAATTATAAGTCCTAAGTGTGTGTATGAGCAGAGTAAAGCATTTACACAAATTCAGCTACAGATCATTCTCGGTAGTACAAAACATGGGATTTAGTTCATTGTTTGTCATGATGTTATATTTTTGATTTTTTAATTTTACAACATGCATCGTTTGTTATTCATTTTTACAAGAAGTGTCTCTTATTATTCAGATATGTAGATTGATGCTTTGCCTTTTGATTCACAACTTTTCTTAATTGTGGTGGCGGTTTTATTAATAAATAATCTCAGAAGAAATTCTGTTTCTCTGCTGCACCAAAATTGCACCAAACCATGAACCTAAAACCAAGGTTTGTACTGAACCATAAATTTTGTGTACCATATTACACCACTAATACTAAGCATGAAAAAATGGTGAAAACTTTCTTTGCCATTGCATGGAAATGGGCTTAAGGTAAATTCTTTAGATTTTTTTTGTTTCAGATTAATTAAAATACTGAGGCATATTGGCTAGTACCAGGTTGACCGTGGAAACATTCTTTCCGCAAACTAAAGCTACCATATACCAGTTTCCAGAACTTGTGCAACATTTAATAATAGATACTTTACGGTCCCCATGGGGAAATTGTTTGTATGCCTCCCTCAGCTTACTATTTGTAGAGTAAGTTGTCTGTGAAGGGCAGCCACCTGCAGTAGTGTCCTGGGAGCTGGGGGTTAAGGGCCTTGCTCAAGGAGTACTTTTCAACAAAGTACTTGCCGAGGCTGGGTTTGAACTGATGACCTTCCGGTTACAAGAACACAGGCTTAGCCCACTGAGTCACATGGTGCCTCCCAACCCAAGCTGTCTGAAATTACACTATCAAATTAGTAGAGCAAAGATTAGCAGATTAACAAAGGCAAAACACAAAGACCTACATGTCTTTTTCTGTTTACTTCTGGATCATTCTTATTGTCCACCATTTGTTTCTGGTAAGCTGTAGAACTAATAGTTTAGGGAATGCTGGGTTACCAGGACTGGAACCTCCCCCTGAGCATGATCCCAGTTCTTCCAAGAATAGAGTACAGAATTTCGCCAAAGGCTAAAAGCACTCAGAGGGTTTTTTTGGTTTATTTCAGGGTTCAACTGATCCTGATATAAAGCAAACTGAAAAGTGTATGAAATTATTTTAAGCGCCACTCAATAATCCTCATATCTGGCAACAGAAAGGACTTCAGACCACTTTTGTACTCTAGAACAACTACTCTACAACCTTGATCATACTTCTGATTTAAGAAACAAAAATACCCTTTAAAAGTTACCAGTGGCATATTTTTCATAATACCAACAACAGTGACACCTTTTCTTTTATCCTTGCAGCTTCATTGTGTTTTGTTCACAGCTTTGATAATTAATCGGCACTATCAGAAAAGCTTAACAAGCAGGTGTGACAGAACTTAGTCAGTCACTACTGTCAGTTAGCACTGTTGATACTCATCAGCCAATGATCATGCAGTTGAATGCAGTTCTTCAATGGCTTGCCACAGTGCAGTTTCACAGCGCTGTCTTTCTTTTCTGATTTTCTGATATCCTGCACTAATTGTGCAAACATAATTAAGGCTCCTGTGTACAATACTGAAGAAATGCATTAAGTATTCTGTGTACTCATTTGCATTTTTTTCTTTTCTTCCAATGCACCTACACTGCATTATATGGACAAAAGCACTGGGACACACCTCTTAATCATTGACTTCAGGTGTTTCATTCTGACCCATTGCCACAGGTATATAAAATGAAACACCTAGGCCTGCAGGCAGGTTTACAAACATTTGTGAAGCAATGGGTTATTCTGAAGAGCTCAGTGAATTCAAGCGCGGTGCTGTCATAGGATGCCACCATTGCAATAAGTCAGTTTGTGAAATTTCTTTCCTGCTAAATATTCCAAAGTGTTATTATTGCAAAGTGGAAGCATTTAGGAACAAATGAAACTCCGTCAAGAAGTGGCAGAGCATGTAAAGTAACAGAGCGGGGTCACTGAGTGCTGAGGTGCATAGTGCGCAAAAGTCACTAACGCTCTGTTGAGTTCCAAACTTCCTCTGGCATTGATTCCTGCACAAAAACTGTGCGGCAGGAGCTTCATGGAATGGGCTTCCTTAGCTGAGCAGCTGCATGCAAGCTTCACATCACCTAGCACAATACCAAGCGTCAGATGGAGTGGTGTAAAGCACGCCACCACTGAACTCTAGAGCAGTTGAAATGTGTTCTGTGGTGTGACGAATCATGCTTCTCTGTCTGGCAGTCTGATGGATGAGTCTGGGTTTGCCGGATGCAGGAGAACCTTACCTGCCTGATTGCATTGTGCCAACTAAAGCATGGTGGGGAGGGATAATGGCATGGGGTTGTTTTTTAGAGGTTGGGTGAGTCCCCTTGGTTCCAGTGAAGGGAACTCTTTAATGCTTCAGCATGCCAAGACATTTTGGACAATTCTATGCTTCCAATTTTACGGGAACACTTCAGGGAAAGCCCTTTTCTGTTCCAGTATGACTGTGGCCTAGTTCACAAAGCAAGGTCCATAAAGACATGGTTGGGTGTCACGGTTTGCATGGGGCTCTTGCTGGTTCTTGGTGCACCTTCCTCCCTTTGTTTTGATCCATTGTGGTCTGTTTTGTTTGTTGTGTGTTTAATCCAGTTTTCAATAAAATTCCCTTCTATTGTCCAAGTCGCACTGTGGATGGTTCGTACTTCCCACCGTGACAGAATGACTGACCAAATAAGGCAATCTCCAGACCCAGTGTCCTCAGAGCCAGTCTAAGCAGATCCTGTGTCCCCAGTGTCTTGTCCTGCTTGCTCCACTAGCATCTAGCTTTCTGTCTAGAGTCCGTCTGCCAGGCCTCCTCACCAGCAAACTTGACCTAGCCAGACCCAGAGCGTACCCCGACAGAGGATCTGGAGTGGGATCCCATCACTCTAGGTCCACCTTAGTCAGATTGTCTCCAGTTTGGTAATTTTTCTGAGACAGCGGCCTGTCACCCTCAGGTTCTGTGTATAATCACCCTGGTAGCCACACTCACACACCAGGTACCAAACTATTAGTTCTTTGAGAAACCAAAGGTACGGTATTTCAAGGTGTTGGTTTTCTACTGGCGTAAAAATTGGTACTGGCACCGAATGACATCAAAGCATAACCTGGGGTATTTTGTACTGAATTCAAAAAATGTCTATAATATATTATAGGGCTTGGCGATGTGCAATATTACTACAAACATGACATGTTATGCACATACAGTTCTTACATCGCTAGTCAGCTATATTAAGGTTTTTTCTTACTTTTAAATCTGTACGAACATTATAGCACGGGGGTTAAAGTTTTTTTTACATATTTCATATGTTTAGAAATCTGTTTAAAGTTGACCTCCACTGCTTTTTCATGAGCGCTGCATATGTTCTCTGAGACAATCATAGTCATTTTCATCCTTGCCATTTAAATCACTTGAAGACGGGTTTGTGAGAAATGTATGAATTTCTTTTTCATTTTATAAATATTCCAATAGTTATTACAACAAAATCACATCGCTATATTTATAACAAAATCACATCGCTAGGACAGCATGCTATATGCGTATATTCAACAAAGTACTTTTTAATTTCTTGTCGTGCCATCTGGATCTATTTGTTGTATATCTTCTTACGACCAAATTGCATTTTTTTTTTACTTTGTTTATTATTTTTTTCTGAGTTCGCAACTGTTTTCAAGGTGCTGTTTGTATTGTGTTTCAGCGGCAGGCTATTTGCATAACCAATCAACAAAGAAAGTGTTTCAAGTCCCACCCCAAAGTACCGAAGTACCCCAGCTGGTTTGGCACTTTTGGTACTGGAACTTTTGGTACTTGTCAGTAGTTGAAAACGAAAATAAACAAAAATAAAGGGAAAAGCGAAAGTACTGAAAATGCCGTGTCAAAAGTACCGTACTTGGTGTAGTAGAAAAGTGCCCTAACAGAACCATACATACATCAGGTAAAGGAACTGGGCAACCACAGAAACAGCACTAGGCAAACAGTCAAAATACAACACACAGTAACATAAGCACCATGGGCGTAAATTATGCGGGGATGGGGGGGGGTTGTAGCCCCCCCCAATAAATCAAAACCAGCTAATACAACCCCCCCAATACTCATGTTTCCTCCGTAATGGGTGGAGACCTCAACCCCCCCCCCCAGTGTTCCAGCCAAAGTTACGCCCTTGATAAGCACAATAATTAACACAATGACTCACTATGGAGTAAAACAAAGGCAAGCACTTAAATACATAGGAACACCAGAGCAAACAAGGAACAGCTGTAACTAATAATCAATTAACCAATGAAGAGAGGCACAGGAACAGTGAGAAAGGAGTGGAAACAGAACCACTAAATAACAACCACCAAGACAGGGAAGCACTAGAGACTCGGGAACATAAGAGGACTGACTACAGTAGGAAAGACCAAGAAGAAAAAAAATCAAAAACAAACAGGACACGAGCAGAGCAAACCAAAACAGGGAAGCAAAGAACCAATAGCAAACACAAAGGACATCAGAAAACCAATAAACAAAGAAAAGAAGTGAGGCTGGTTTCTGAACCCACAACTGGAGAATTAACAAGTGTGAGGTACACGCTCAATCCAGCCTGAATGGAGCTATGTAGTCAGGGGGCAGGGAGAAGGCACTAGGGCTACGTGCCGGGGGCAGGGAGAAGGCACTAGGGCTACGTGCCGGGGGCAGGGAGAAGGCACTAGGGCTACGTGCCGGGAGAGGACAGAATGACTAGCCTGCTAGTCAGAACAGGGAAGGAACACAAAGGCACAGGGTCAGATGGGTGCCGACCCTGACGGTTTCTGTGTTTGTATCCCCGTGATTTCTAGTTTTACGCCTTTGTCCTCACTTATCCTTGCCTTTGTCTACTTTCATAGTTTTGCCCTGTTTTCTATGTTTCTCATCTCAGTATTTGTATCCTTAGTGCTTTTGTAATTAATAGTTTACCTGCCCCTCATCTAACCCTTGTCATCATTGTGTATATAGGTGCCTGACCTTGCCCTTGTTCCTCTGCTGGACATTGTAGGTGTTGTTCATAGCTCGTGCTCATGCTTCTGCTCCCTTTGTTAGTTACAGGCCTCTGTTAGTTCTAGTCTCCAGTTTTCAATGAAAACCCTTTCTGATTTCCAAGCCCCAATGAAGGTTCCTTCTTCCCGGTGTGTCACACTCACCAAACTCCCACCAAACCCCCCCCCCCCCCCCCCTTTACAGCACTCCTGCCCCAACTATCAGTAGAGCATAGATGAGGCAAAGCTAGCTGAGAAGGTCCTTCATTGACATGCAGCACTTCCAAACCATATGAAGCAAACTCCTCTTTTTAACTCCTCAATATTCTACCCACCTACAACTGCAACACCTGCCCAGTTTCCCAGCCTCCTTCTCTCCCCGAGTCTCTCTGGTTAAAGCCCGATAGGCTCTCTCATCCTCATTCTCCTTCTTTCCTTACCAGTTTCTTAAACTTCCCGACCCCATTGTCCAACCCTTGAATCACGTTGCTGTCTGACCGTAGCGAGTCTGAAAGCATAATATAACTTTCCTAACTCTTAGCTCCGCGAAGACCACACCACAATGGTATCAGTGCTAAGGGGTGCAGCAGGTTGAACTTCCTTGGCAAACTCACACGCACTTGCCGTAAGTTGTCGGGAGGATATGAATTTACAGCCTTCATTGTACTTTTTCTATGAGAGTTTTCTAATTTGCATTCTAAGCCCATATTGATTCCTGTCTCCCTAACAGGGCCTGACACGCTTCTGCGCACAGTGGAGATTGTTACTCAGGGCAATAACATGGCACACACACTACATCGGTGATGAACTCACAGCACACAGTTAGACTTACACCCAGTGCCTGCAGTGTTCACTGGAGGTCTGCGCTCAGCTTCAGCTTCGCGTTCTAGCTGGCGTGCTTTGCGAGCTGAAGCCAAAATGCCAACATCAAAGTTCACCCCATGAATACCGAATTACACCCAGGGGTAAAAGCCGACAATGCAGTGATGTGAGGACAAATGGAGCTTGAAGAAGGTTACGTAACTTAGCCTCTCATCAAGTCGCATCAAAATACCCACTTACATCACACGTATAAATCTTATGGAGTGCTACTGCGAATTAGCAGCTTTCAAAATGCTTTCTTGGTAATGTTAATTTATAAACACAAAAATAATCACAGACGATCACATCCAGGTTATATTTTGTATTTTATGTCTATCAGCTGATGTTATATGCTGTAGTAATTAAAAATAGAATTAACTCTCTATAAATTCTGCACTTGTGTACTTGGTCTCATTTATATTTTATAGTAGGTAAACAGAAGTTGGAGTTCTGTGGTATTCTTTAAATGTAATTTGACATTGTGGGTTTTTCGGATTGTATACCAGAAAACAAGAGCAATCGATAGAGCATCCAGGATTTTGCTAAGACGCAATGAGTTCTAAAAGTTAAAGCACTTCAGTTTTAGTGAGCAAAAACTATACAGAAAACTTTACAATTTACATTGATTTAAATATTTTACTGTATTACTTTATGCAAAATGTTTATGGCAGGTTATAGCAATTTAATCCCCCCAAATAACTTTGAGACCTAAAATGTTTTAATTCTCATTAATTTTTACTAAATTCCTGGTAACATATTAATATGTCAGTGTGGTTGTTGATCCTAGTTAAACGCTGTTCTCAGAGATTATAGTGAGTTGAAAAAGAAAACATAATTATATTAACTAGATTACACTTATCGTTCATTATTTTAAAACTACATTGTTTTATATGTGTTGTGTAAGTATCTTTTCAGCATGCGTGGCATATTTCAAAATTCATTCATAAAGAATGGAGCTTTTTGTATAAAGTGCAGGATATTCTTGTACCTACCACCCATGGGAAAAAGTTCTATAGAAAATGTGGTAGAAAAAAAGATTTCCTTTGCAGAATATAGACACTCAGTACTGGATTTTCATTGTAGCTGGATAGTGTGACTTTATTTGTTGAGATTTCACTCACCCAGGAGCTGCTGGATTACATTGGGATTTCGTTGGTTACACCTGTGTCACCCACAACTTAATTAAAAGCTTAATTAACTCCCAAGCTCATATATACTGAGCTGTGAGGCTTTGTGTTCCAGTCTTATCTATCTTGTGTCAGCGTTTCCATTTATTGTTTTGCTTGCCTGTTAGGCACTGTGTCCTCATTCTTGTGTCCTCACTAAGCATCTGCCCTGGAGTTCTTCCTGAGCACAGCTCATTCCGGAACCATCCACCCAGTTAGCGGGTGCCTGTTTTCTGCAACGTCCTGTCCAATGGATTCAAGGGCTGTCGGGCAGGAAAGCTGGCTGTACAGGTGAGACAGTTTGGACGAGGATGCTTGCCTTTTGTGTCTTGTCCAATCTTACTACAAAAAGACCAGTTTTCACACAGCCGGAGTCTGTTGTGAGCTACATTACTGCAGAGGTGCTATGTTGAAAGAGATGACTTTGTAGGAAATCAACATCTATGCTGCTTCCTTGGGACATTTCACATGGTGATCCTAATCAATTTATTAAGCAATTGAGCCAATTATGGCAGGCAGTCTCATTGACAATGAAATGCATGATACAAAAAATACTGCTGACATGCTAGGCAATACGCATACAGCTCCTCTATCACTGTACAGCTCACGATACTGTTGTGCTGAGCTTAGTAACACAGTTATCACACTCTGGTTGCTATGGGATTAATAATAATCTAGCCAGAAGAAAAACAATGCAGTTACATGCTCTCATTATAACTGTGTCCCCGAAGATTCCCATCGCTGTAAAGGTTGATGTGAGAATTGCTGCAGTACCCTCTAGGCCTTCCTCATATTTCTATATCCTTGGGGGATGGGTGCATGGGGGGGTTCACTCTTGATAAAGGGCAGAGCTGAGGAATGTCAGTGAAAGATGCTGTAAGAAGATTGCAGTAATATCTTCACTGACATACATTGACAATGCAGCACAAAACAGTTTGAAGGTGGTGCTTCAGAGGAACAAAATGCACAGAGGCAAATATGACACTGTATTCCTGAAAGCAGGCCGATCTTCACTAAGAAAGTCCTGGCTCCCTGAGGATAGCCAGTTAGTGTGTCAGGCCACTCCTGGGATCCTAACCCGGCACCTGACGACTCCCAGCAGTAACGCAGATCCCTCCACAAGACAAGGTTATTTATAAACCTCTACTGTGCCAAATGACAGCAGTTTTTAATAAAAGCATGTCCCATCAATTCTGCACCACCACTGAATTATGGCAGGGCCGGGCTGCGGATGAACGTGTGGGAGGGTCCTAATGAGTCCCTTCATCAAAGCTTTCCTCGGGAACAGAAGGTGGGATTCGCCGATAAGTCTGAGGAGCAGATGTTAGAAGAAGCCCACCAGGAACAGAAGCATCAGTAAATGACGGAGGCGGATGTTTTAAGGGAAATGCATTAAAAAAACACCATTACAACAATTTTTTTAAAAGTCCACAAAGGATGGAGACATCAGGTACTGATAACGAGTGTTTCAAACAAAAAGTGTCTGGTTCAAACAGGGAAAAAAGCAACAATTGCCGTCTTTCAGTGGGAGGTGTGGGTGCACTAAGGTATGAGGTTTCTCTGCATGGGTGAGAACAACATTCTAGTTCCTGTTCGCAGGAAACATCAGGACAGGTCTTTAAACTAAATACAGCAAAGGAATGACAGGTAGAACCCATCAACTCACGGCTGCACATAACACCTGTCACATGACTTCCTGTAGGACAGATGGCAGTCACCCCTCCCCTACCACACTATTAAGAGTGTCATGCTCTTTGGCAGGATAAACAGACCCTTTTCATAATGTGAGTAACAGAAAATGGGCAGCGGCTGGGTGAATGACAAAAAGGAGTCGCAAAATGAAAAATGCCACCAAAAATATTTTGCAGTTATTCTTCTCAAATCAAAACCATGTATCTGCAATGCATCAGACATTAATTCTTATTTGTTTTTCACATTTATTAGTGGTCATATTAATTGCAATTGCTCCACATGACTTTTCAAGCTCATTTCAAATTAAACAAACAACTAATTGAACACCTGAACAAACTTTTGTCCTTGATATCAAGTTTAAATACCCAATTAAAAAAAAAAATAAGAGTTTTATCATATTAGAATATTTTCATGGTTTTCCATGGGTCGTTCCACATGACATGGAAACTGCGGAAGCCTAGCTACAAGTGAAAATGGTTATTTTTGTCAATATTTCTGTTAGATCTACTAACTTTTTCTCTGCACTATGAAGATCACTTGGGGTCTTCTTTAAGATGTAACATCTGGTCCACTGTTTTCTAAAATGACTTTTAAATAAAACCCCCCTTTTCCCAGTTGTGCCGCCTGACATTTTGAGTCATGCAAATTTGCTGAAAAATGTTTTCAATCATTTTAATGATTTTAAAACCATAATATTTTGTAAATTTTTTATGAGGTTGAAGGTTTCAGACATAGAATTATGGCTAACGAACTAATTATTTTTTTTAATTGCTTAAATACCAATTTCAAGAAACTTCTCACTCTTCTTATTTGTTCAGGTGGTTGCACCACCTTACATTACTGGACTTTGAGACACAAAAATGACGAAACTGTATATTATTTGAATGTATTCGAAATATATTTGCATTAAATAGGTTTTCATACAATAAAGTTAGGTATGTAATTATTATTTATAATGGAATTGGACACAAAAATATGCATGTCATCTCATTAACATGACTGATTTTAGGACCCTAGAGAAAGACAGCTCTCCAGCGCTACTGTAATGACATCGGACTTCAAAAGGTGCAGGTATGACTCAATTATTGCCAAAGTTCCCCACATTATGCACTGCTGTATCCTCTCTGTAAATGTAATGCTGATTGGAAAATGTTCCTCAGAACTCCCAAGGGAACATGAAACACCCCAGAGAGGTATGTGCTAAGGACCCCATCAGGGACCTACAGCCACAGTTCTGCTCCCTGGTATTAAACGTCTGTGGCTGTACCTGTTTGCTGTGTTTCTTACACACACGTCAGTCAGCTTTGATGACTCTAACTTCAAAATTGCACTGATGACTCCAGGTTTGATGCTTGGATGTTAAAAGCATCTGCCAGTCTCCCCTTGATGGTCAAGGATGGCATTTTTAGTCAGACTAATTAAGTTGTTCGGTGTTCTGCTGACCATGGTAATGGATATTGTTTTTTGCTCAAAATAGAGGAGAGGCTCTCTGTGTGCATTACTATGACAGGCATCATTTTGGGCAATTTGAAGAGAAATGCATTGACACAGGTTTGACAGAAAGCCTTGTGCATTAGAATGAATGCACTGTTAGGGAGGGGGACATTTTAGACAATTTAACACACATGATGACTGCTTTTTTGACCAATTTCAGCTTGGCTGAATGCAACAAATTTGAGAAATGGTCAAAAGCAGTCGACAATAAACACAACAACAAAGCAAGGATTCATTTTTTTAATATGCTAAGTAAATTGTCCTGTAGCTCTTCTTGTCACACCGTGTGGTTCTCACATATGCGAAGGAACAAATCACTTAAACAGCATGAGCCAACACAAACGCACCCAAGGTGTGGAAAATTACCATAGTTACTCCCCACCACATGACCCACAGCAACGAAGGGCGCCTCTCATTCTGTCTGAGTTTTCTATTTTAAAGTAGTGCTTCATTTAACATCATAGACATCTTTATTCAGAAGCATAGGATGAACACAGTGAGCCTTGGGAGTACATATACACCCAGTAAATGTTGGGTAAACATATTAGCAGCTTATTAGAGAATTATCACAAATTAATCAGTAAGAACCGAATCAAATCACACCATGATTTTTACTGTGGCCTGTTTCCAAGTTCCTGTTCTTATTCCCAAAGCAATAATGGGCTTCAGTTTAACTGGGGGATCAGATGAAAATAAGTTTCTTCTGAGTTGGTTTGTGGCCTTGCTGAGCCGAATGAATTACAGTCAGAGTCTGAGCCAAGTGTCCCAATCCTAATATAAGAAGTGAAAGCAGACTTAATGCATATCGCCCCGGCATTGATCGCTGGGATCTCCTTGTACATTTCCAATTATGGAAGCATAGAATTGGAGGGGTGCTTTAGTGGAAGAATGTGAAGCTGTTCTTAGGAGGAAAGAATGACTGATCACAGAAATGGCAAGAATAGGGTGGGAAGCTGGGAGAGGCAAAGTATGTTCTTGCATGTAAGCAATGACTTCAAAGAATAAATATGCAAGTAGAGTATGTGGTTAGTGTCTGGTGATGAGGTGCCCTACGCTGTAATGTTTGTGTTACAGAACCCTCACATTTTCAGCGTGATGATACCCTGGGACTTTTTACACGCTTACCTTATCATACAACATTGCCTTTATGGAAGACTAGAAATAAACCCTTTCCATTTGCATGTAATTTCATGTCACTGAAGCTTAATGACACCTTAATATCTCCATTGTTGCTTAAAAATAAAAAAAGAAAGTCTGAGTACAACCCACATACACCTACAACATCAGGAAAAAATGAATGTGTATCATTGTAAAGGTCATTGGGGATTGCATAACTGTTCGAGTTTTAATCACAGTTTTAGTTTCTTGTTAAAGTTGTTAAATATCCAGACTATGGATTCATTCAAAAGTACGCTTTACATTAGAATTAAATCCCCAATTGTAATCAATAGTGTTTCTTTAAAACATTATATCTGTCAGGGTGACACTGTGGCTCAGCGGACAGCTTCCCGGCTGTGGATTTGAGTCCTACACCCACCCTATGTGTGTGGAATTTGCAAGTCCTCCCTGTGTTATGTTGGCATGTGGATAGGTGAACAGTCTCTAAGATGGCGCTAGTCTCTGTGTGTATTCTGTGATGGATTGGAGCCCCTTGCCTCATGCCCTGTCTTTCCTGGGACAGGCTCCCACTCACTACAATTCCGTACTGCATAAGCCGCATGGAAAATGGATGGATGGTTAGTAAATTTCCTATAGAATGTGTGGTTATATGGTAAAATTGGTAGCTGTGTTGTGTTCACCACAGCCACATTTCTGGGTGCATAAAAGTTGTCTGTCAAACTTCCTGCAATCCACAGACTCCTCCGTTCCACCGTCACTCAAGACAGAGTGCCGTGACATTTTCTTTCCACCAACGCTCACGTAACTCTTCACAATGGAGAAATCCTCTCTGTCAGCTCGCCCCCGCTAATTTAAAGGATCCTGAAGTGCTGGACGAGGGCAGCTTGTCTTGCACTTCTCAAGTCATTTCTTCGCGCGCACAAAAATTACATTTCCCCATGGCTGACCCCAGGAGTGGCTTTGCAAAATGGGAGAGAATGGGCCAATGCTGATGTGTCCTGAAGGTCACCCAGTAAGATTCTCCTGCACAATTTACATTATAATCACTATCCTGTGCTGGGAAATTCATCACGTTTACATGCACAGCTAAGTCGAGCTACGGTTATACTGTAGCTTGACTACACCATTTAATCAGACTACTGTCCTTCTCCCAATATACATGCAAGGGAGGGGAATTGATTTATTGCCTGAAATATGTCCGACTCTGCTACAATAGGTGGCAATATGGCTCCTTTCAGCTTGTTAGTATTGGGCTTTTTCCAGATGACCTTTTATGTCACATACATAAAAAAATAATAAAATTAATAATAATGGGTTTGCGGACAAATGAGTGGAACTTTAATTGCGATCTGGTCGGAAGAACAGATACAACAAGGATCAGGATAGCATAACAAGAAACTAAGTATTTTGTATAATGTACTATGACAGCACGGTATTGAAAATTTTTCAAATATTGCAATGTGATTTTGTTGTAATAAATATTGGGGTATTTAGGAAACAAAAAAGGGATTAACAAAAATTTCTCACTAAGCAGTCTAGGAGATTTAAACAGCAATTAAGGATGAAAACGATTATGATTGTCTCAGAGAACACATTCAACGCTCATGCAAAAGCAGCAGAAGTAAACTTTAAACTGATTTTTAAACATATACTAGATAATCTTGAAAATGAGTAATCATTAAAATTGCAAATCTTGCTAGTTTTTTTCCAATGACAGAATAAAAATGTTTTAGCGAGACTTACACTCCCTGCACTATAATTTTCACACCAAATTCAAAGAAAAAGCTTGATCTTAATCTAGCTGGCTTGCGATATAAGAATTGAATGTGCGTAACATGAGATGTTGGTATAAATATCGTCCAGCCCTACAATATCCTCCTGAGACCCAAGGAAAAAAGTGTCCTTCAATTTAGGTTATTTGTCTTTGGAGAAAATAAGACATCTTACAATTTAGATTCTTTCAAATTTATTTTTATTTTTAATTTCACAGCATGTCCTCTTTAGTGTACAACAGGAATAAATACGTTTCCTAACATCAGTGAAAAGATAGATGCAAAAATAAAAATGTCCACTATAATGGACATAAATGAATGGGTGGAGTCTCAGGAGGATATACTGAATTTTGCAAATTCAGTACAAAATACCCTTCCTCTCATTATGATGTCATTTGGCACCAGTACCAGTGGAAAACCAACACATTTAAGTACCGTAGTTTTGGTACCTATTTGAAGTACCAAAAGTATGGTACCTGGTCCAGTGGAAAAGCTCCGTTTAGTTGCTCGGTGAAGTGGACCGCTTAACAGCGCTGTACATTTCATATGTGCTGTGCATCCTCTACCATGCTCAAAACTACTTCTGTTTACCAGCTTCTTCTGTTACTTCCGGGTCAAAGCCCAGGGGGAAACTGCGGAGCATACGCACAGCGCCTAGGCCAGTTTGAGTCCGACTGAACGTATACATGCCGGAGTACATCGACTCCCAATCACGTTATCTGGCTGTCTTTGTCCAACTAAGAGAAATTCAATTTAGTACGATTTCAATCAGACAAACATGTTTACATGTACTTTAAAAGTCTGGTTTTAGTCAGACTAACATAATAATTTGATTTTCTTAGTGTGCATGTTAACGTATTGAGTGACTCAACGTCAAGTTTTCCATGGGTCAGTTTCAGCATCAACAGATCGCAATATGTTAACTAGGTGTGGAAGTGGTGGGGGTAGAAACAGAGGGATGGAGGAGAGCTACACACTGATTGCTGAATCTTTAGCTCACATTCAACCAACTTGTTGTTGGTATTATTGATATGTCTGACCTTTATGATTCTGGGTGATGTTTATGGGGCAATGAAGCTCGGATGCAGAAAAGCCCCAGAGTAAGTAAGCAACCCAACACTGCAGGCGCTTCTTAAGATGTGAGGTCTGAGATCATCCATCATCCTTGGCCTTTTCCGCTGTGTACAGAAACCTCAGCACTTTCATTTTTTATGTGTGGCCCTCATGTCTAACTGTACACTCTCAGTGTGCACAATTATGAGGAGTGTACTGAAAACAAAGCCAAAGAAAAATGTCGTCACCTTCTGTGCCGTAAAACTCAGGCAAAACCAGGTCTCCAGAACACAATAAGCTAAATGGAGTTACGTTACCAATGTTACTACAAATGCATACGGCTTCGGGTTAAATGAAGGTCTCTTAAAAGTCTCACGGCTGGGTGTTGAACTCAAAGCAAAGACAGAACTGTGAGGCCCACGGGTGCATTTAGCAATGCTGGCATTAAGCTCTGGAAAGAGGACAGATTGTAGAAGGCTCACAGAAAGGTATTTAATGCCAACAATAAAGCTGGTCATTAGGAAGTACTTAGAAGAGTTTTGGGGAGGCTGACTTTTCAAACTAAGCAGTTAGATAAGCGATTAGTTACAGAAGTCCATTCAGGCAATGTAAATGTTTTGTTTCAGAAAAAAATTATCTGGCTTCATCCAATATAATATAATGCAATATAATGTGAAATACATTGTATTTCCCTTCTGAAGCTGATTGGCATAGTAAACTGGCATTTAAATGAATTTGTAACAACACAGCAAAATGTAAAAGACAGAATGAGTACCTCTTACAGTTGGTAACTCTGTCAGTGAAGTTTTTATGTCCTCCACATACACTAATGTACTATGAATTATGTGTATTACATTAATCATGTATATTAAGTTCTGTGAGATTAATTGTATGCAATTATCTGATGTTAATCCTGTAAGTGTAGCTGCTCACCCATATCTTGTAGTCAGATTGTTTGGAGCAGAATACTCCATCGCCACCCAAATATAAAAGATGATAAGTGACGCTACTTAATTTTAGTCTTGGTCAGAAGATGTCCACAATCTCCTCAAAGTGTGCCCTGGGTTTTTTTCTTAATGTAAATGTTCGCTGTGTCTAGGTCAAATCAGAAAATTACCGAAACATGATGCTGAAGAGATTAAAATAAATGCCTCCATTTATTTGTTACTTCTGTGACCAAATCGGTGTTCTCTGGACAAGATGGAGCTGGCTGTCCTGTGAGATTTCTAGTTTCCAGTTTGAAATCTTCCGGAGTATATTTCCCAGTCCTTAATTCACTGGGGTCCAATCTCCTGTCTAGTTCCAATGTCCTAGTTCTTGTTCCATGGTTCCTATGCTTTATTTGGATTCTTGGTTCTTCTCTTCTGGCTAATTTCCATCCTCTGGTTGAAAATCTGGTTCCAGTCTCCTGTGGTCACCTACCCTCTGTGCATAAGTCCTCCTCTTACACACATCAGTCTGGAGTCAATCATCTATTTAACATTTAAGTCCTGTTGATTAATTTCTTCCTATGGTGTTCCATCTAGTGGACTCAATGATCATTTTCTGTGAGATGCTGGAGTAAGCAAAGCAAGTTTTATCAAGCTCACTAAGTATGGTCAGGCATGCCCTTGAAAACCATCCATCCAACATAGAGCACAGACAGCCTGGACCCTATCCCTGAAATCAAAGAGTAGGGGACACTCAGGAAAGGATGGCAGTCTATCATAGATCAGAGGGACAAAAATACATACATAATGTACCCAAAGGAAACCTGGAACAAAAGAGATAAACATGCAAATTACACATAAACAGAGACAAAGCAGCAACCCAGAGAGACACTCCCCCAGAGTCACCTTGAAAAATAGAGGCACAACGCAAAGGAAGCCAATGATTTCTCATCTCTCAATAAATTCAGGAGCGTAGCAAATGCTAACAGAGGGACCTAGCTATGTAGAATGCTCTTTATGATGCAGCGGCTTCTGAAACCAGCCAGGAAGCTGCAGAGTACCATTTTAAGTCGTAAAATAAAGCGACGGTGACAGGACAGCTCATTCTATGTTTATGTGGCTATTAATAAAGCCTCAGCCCAAAACAGCAAAGTCACACCTTTTTTGTTTCTACGAAATAAATTATTTAGTGACTGAATCCCAGTATCTGGAAAGTGTCAGTGTGCCATAAGTACCTATCCTGAGAACATAGCACCTGATTTAACAACACTGCTTGTGAGCTGAGGAACAAGGCTTTTAGCTACAGTCTATAAATCGAATAAGACGTAAAATAACTCCTTTACACCCCCATACATTTTCCATGACCGCTTACACAAATGCAGCGTGGGATGGGAGCTCACCCCAGGAAGCACAGGGAACGAGGCAAAAGCGACCCTGATGGGATGCCAGTCCATCACAGGACAAACACACAGAAATAATCACAATAATCAGTATTTAGAGACAACTTCTGTTAAACCCCATTACTTTGGACTATGGAAGGAATCTAACACATACATGGACAGAACATTTTAAGGCTGTTGGCTCCACAGGAAACTGTTGACTCCTTTGGGACTGTGCTATTTTTCACCTTGGGGGGGGGGGGGGGGG
>JAODJU010000040.1:29504718-29541592 GCA_026776725.1 Gnathonemus echidnorhynchus
GGGGGGGGGGGGGGGGGGGGGGGGGGGCTGTCAAGTTTGCCCTGACGAGGAGGGACTCACACACACACTGTGGCATGTCAGACCCATCTCTACCCCACTGAATGAAAAGTGGGCCACGGTCAAGCTGTCATATACTTCCTGATTATAAATGTATCCTTTCCTCTCCACTACCCTCGTCCTTTCCCCCCTGACTTAGGTCACACAAGGACCACACAGAATGCTTATACGTGAGAAACATTGTTTAATGTGAATGCGAGTGGTGTACATATTCATACGATACAATATGGTCTCATGTGAACTGTTTCAATGTGACTATCTTTTGACTGTCTTGTGTTCTGGGGTGAGTTTCCTGAAACCTCCTTAACACTAGGTCATTTGTAAGTTCTATCTTTTAACATAGAACTTAATAGAATAGAATAGAATAGAATAGAATAGAATAGAATAGAATAGAACAGAATAGCATAGATCTTTATTTTCATTGTAGATACAATGAAATTTGAATGCCCAACTTGCAGTGCAAAAACAATGTAGCATATAGAGGGTTTTGGGAAACTCACCCCTGGTTGTTTATTGATGCATTGTCATATGTGGAATAACAGTTGTAATATCTGGTAAATGATTGGTTTATTACATCATTCAATGGGAATACCGATCACTCTGTTTGAGATATAAAGAAGGCTCCACATGGGTCCCAAGCCAGAGAAATACTTTGTAGCTGCTCTCACATGGTAGGTGTGATTAGCACATTCGCCACGTGTAGCTTTCACTGAGGAGACACTCTGTAGCCAGAGCTCCCACATGCTACTGTGTGATTAGCATCCTTAGCCAGGTCTCTCTTACACTTACTCTTGGTATCTTCCACTGGGTATGTATTACTTTGCATTGTTTTTTTCTTTTGTAATGCAGTTGTGTTGTAGCTAAGTGGCCACTTAGGTTGATCTCTGTATTTCTGATGGAATTTCAATTGATGTGTGTTGTTCCTACCCAGTGAAAATTATGTTTTGAGAAATTCTTGTTTGTCTAAAATTGCTAACTATTGAAAATTCCTAAATTGTGGTGTTACCACAATTTTTGGGCAGAATTATTACACACTTGAATAGCAGTGTAAGAGAATTGTGCATCACAGTCTACAGACTCTAGCTTTCTATTGACTTGGGTTGGGTAAGCTGGATGTGAGTGGCTATATTATATGATATAGTGATTAACTGCTTTGCAGCCTGAGTCTATCAGACATACTGCAATTACATCAGTCCTTGAGCTGCATTGATCAAACATTCTGTCTCTTGGCTTGCAGACTCTAAATTGAATCAAACAGACACAGTGAGCAGGTGTAAGTCCCTGAGCTGAATTGACCAAACACACTGACATAGTGCCAGCCTGTAGCTGCCCTACAGTCCCTGAACCAAGATGAAACTGGTTACACATTGCAATCATGGATATCTATTAATCCTGTGCGACATCATATCACACAGGATGAACAAACTTAGTGTCAGGACCTGCCCTGTCAACCCATCATGTTCCCGTTTGGCCAGCAGAGGTCGCTGGCCATCCCACAATCACCTCACGGGTTTTCAGCCTAATGTGCTAACGATCCACACCTGTCCTTAGTTTGGTCCTTGTTAACAATGCTTATATGTTTCTGTCCTCACGTGATGCCCCAGCTTGGTCATTGTGGTTGTAGATGCTTCTGTGTTAGGACGTTTTTCCACCACACCAGGTACAGTACTTTTGGTACTTTGCGAAAGCATCAAAAGTATGAGACTACAATGTGCTGGTTTGCCACTGGTATCAAAACAGGTACTGGTGCCGAATGATAGCACAGTGTGAGGTGGGTTATTTTGTACTGAATTAGAAAAATGGCTGCAGTGTATTATACGGCTTGGCGACGTGCGATATTAATTCCAACATTGCATGTTATGCACGTACAATTCTTACATCGTGTTGCGATCGGCGTGCGAGGCGAGCGGGGAATCAGATGAGAGAGCCGTGAATACTATTAAACAGGGGTTTATTCAGACATCCACAGGGCAGCGATAGACAAACGTCAGTGACCGGACTGGGGAATACTGACTCAGACACGGACTAAATACACAGGATGGGCAGAAAACAATGGGCAGCAGGCGATGACAATCGAGAATTAACATGAGGTAACGAGGTGGGTGTGGCACACAGGAGGAGCGAACGAGCAGGTCATGACACATCGCTAGTCAGCTAGATTAAAATAAGGCTTTTTCTTACTTTCAATTCTGTACGGACATTACAGCCCAGGGGGCTAAAGTTTTGCTAAAATATTTTTACTCTGATACTCTGTCATAGGAAAAAAACTGGGCTTTGCAATTTTAATTATTATTCCTTTTATAGATTCTTATATGTTTAAAAATCTGTTTAAAGTTTTACCGCTGCTGCTTTTCATGTGTGCTGCATGTGATCTCTGAGATAATCATAATCATTTTCATCTTTGCTGTTCAAATCACTTAAAGACGGATTTGTGAGAAATTTATGAACTCCTTTTTTAATATTTATTACAACAAAATCACATCGCTAGGACAGCATGCTCTATGCGTATATTCAACAAAATACTTTTTAATTTCTTGTCTTGCCATCTGGATCTTTTTGTTGTATATGTTCTTACGACCAAATCACATTTTGTTTATCGATATTTGGTGAGTTTGTTCTGTTTTCAAGACAGTGTTGTATTGTGTTTCAGCAGCAAGCTATTTGCATAACCAATCGACGAAGAAAGTGTTTCAAGTCCAATCCAAAGTACTCAAGTACCAAAGAAGTACCCCAGCTGGTCTGGCACTTTTGTTACTGGAACTTTTGGTACTGGTACTCAACTGGAAATGAATGGAAAAGCGAAAGTACCAAATGTACTGTACCAAAAGTCAGATAATCATAAATTAGCTAATGATCACGACTAAATTGCTCTAAAGTAATTCTTGAAATAATCTGAAGTCAGATTTAATTCAGTTTAATTTGCAGTTTAAGCTCCCAGAAACACAGAGCCTTCCGTTGTCCCATAGGATTCCGTCGTTGGGCCAGTGGGCAGTTTCTAACAATGTGGAAACTCCTCAAACACACAGAACTGGAAGGAAGTCAAACAATGCTGGAGATGCGATGCTACAAATGCTACCCACTGATTTTAAACAAACAAACCAACAAACAAACGAATGAATGAATGAACGAATGTTCCTCTGGGCATGAGACAAGCTAATGTACAAAAGTTATGCCCAAATGGTGACTTGAACATTTAACAACAGTAAAATGGATTAATTAAGCTTCAGGGGACCAGCACATAACATCCTGACATGATGTAACATACCAAGCTGTGGTCTCAGACTGGGCCTTTGCTGGTATCACTTCTGAGGGTAAAAATGATTCAACTTCTCAACGCTTCATCCATTTTTGCCCATGGGAGAGCTGAAGACCAGTGCCGTCCTCCGTAAACATTTTTGCCTCATTAGAATTGGCTTGATCATTAAGTAATGTTTTTTTTTCCTTCCCAGTGGCTTTGCAAATGAGAAGGGGAGGTGATTCTGGATGAGGACACCCCAGAGAGTCTCCTCACCCAGCTAGAGTGAAATTAATGAGCCTGATCTATGGTATCCAGTTTATTCTGCTCTTCCTAAAAGCCAAGCCTCAGGCTACAATGAAAGTTCTCCACTTAGAGAGGGTCACTGTTTACCTGAAGAAGAAAATGTACATGTTTAATCTCCTTATCCTGGTCAGGATCTTAAAATACAAATAATGTATAACTTTATTAAGTTCAAACAAAGAACACAAAAACTGGTGGACAGACACATGCCAAACTGCACGCATGATACCAGGACTTTTGCCTATCAGACCTTTCCTTCTTTGACAAGCTGGTCTCCAAGGATACTGTGGTGAAAGACCTAAGGCTGCTGACTACCACTCAGTGAGCTGAAACAGCAATAGCCAAAGGCAAGTTTGGCACACGGTCAAGATGGTAGTAAATCCAGTATCCAGCGTGTTGGGCTAAACCAGTGAACAACCCACAAGATAGGTCCAAGACACTAATTAGGAAGAACCAGGAACTAGCTTAAGGCTACAGACATCCAAGAGTATATGTCAACAATCTAAGCAAAGTATTCACTAGGCTCAGCTTAAACAGTCTGACAGATTGATAGATTAACAGCAGGCATGTTCAGGGTCATTAACTTGTAACATGAAGGCTGTTGCCTCAAATTCCCAGCATGACTTTGTTGCAGCTCCCTTAAGTTGTGCTCTGATCTGTAGCAAAATGGGTGCTCCTGAAGAAAATATGTAGAATGTCCTCTTGGCAGCCACATCATATTCCTTAGTGGAACCTGCACTGGTTCCTGTCTACAGACTGCATCTCCACATCCGCCTTCTAAGTTGTGCTTGGTGGTTCTCACATGCATCCTTGTGATGTCATCGCAATGATTATAGCGCTTCAAAATGTAGTGATTCCAACTTACAAGCCATTTATTAGGAACCGATTAGGCAGGTATGTAGGGGGTATACAGTACATACATATACTATATGTATTATAGGTAAAAGACATTCAATTTTTAAAGGTTTTAGTTCGACACAGCCAGGCTAAACAACATAATATTACCTCCTTTGCTTGTGAGGTCTGATGATTGCTGATGGTCTACATCGGACTACACAGAGCAGTCCTTCCTCATTAATGGCACTCTCTTCATTTTATCTTGTTATTATAATTAGTTGCGGGAACATGGTATGAGCGAGGGCACCGAGGTTAATCAAACAACGTTTCATGTAACAAACCCACTTGACGAATATAAAACCTGTATTTAATGAACAAACATTTAAATACATGCAGTAGCTTTCTTACATGTTAATTTAAAAATCCTGGCAGGCAGGACAGCTGCTAGAAATTGTGGTGCAGTTTATGAAGGCTGTTAGTAAGTGCTGTGGCATCTGCATGCAACCCATGGGATGAACGTAACTTAAGTGGTTCAGTATAGTAGCATTAAAATACTATTGTGCACACACACACAAGTCATGGAGAATACTATACAGACCAAATCCAAAGCCTGTGTTGTCCTTATATGAGGTTCATGCATATAGTAATGGTAGATAAATGTAACAAATTATAAGTAAAAGATAATGAACTGATGCATGTAGTAAGTATAAGCATGGTAGACTTGCTCGTGGCAAGATGTTATACAGGGATGGGAAGAAGGAGCCGGGACTTTATTTATAGATGTATGTGGAGATGAGTTTGACAGATTGATGGAGAGGAAGAAAAGAAGGCCAACAAACAAATTACGAGCAAGAAGATCCCTAGGAGCGCAAGGCAAATCAGAGGCCCAAAGCCAACTGAACAGCATGTCTTCAGATTTGCAGAGGAATCCTGAAGGTGTTGTGGACACTCCTGCAGAGAACATACTAACTCAGAGGTATAAATCATGTTAAGCCTAATAATGTCAAAGGGTTGCCTTCAAGCTATAGTTTTTCACAAAGAGTATTATCTACTCCTCATTTTTCTACTTTCATTGCCTGCCCCAGTTAATCTGATCACATATTATAGCATAATTACACAGGAAAATCTAAAGATTTATATGGTTTTACATAAGATATATTACTTTAGGACACATTGTTTCAGAAACTGGAAAGACCAAACAGGTTTCCGCATGACCCTGTTCATAAACATGCTCATCAGGTACTTGTAAGCGATGTGTAGTGTGATATCCTTGTGTTTTACTTCAAACTGTCTGTACTTTCTGTTCATGACACAGTCATGTTATGTTCACCGTGTGTGGTATTGTCACGTCACAGGCAAGGATCAGGCTAGGGAGGATCAGGCGAGAGCACAGGGCACGAGGTACATCGGGGAGCACATGCAGGCAGCAACATCAATGAGACAGGGAGGCACTATATACATCACTGACGAGGGAGCAGACGAGAGGCACCTGGGGTGATCCACACGAGGGCTGTAATGAGAGGAAGGTTTAAACAAGTAACAGGAGAGAATGAGGGGAAAGGAATGCAGGGCGTAACAGGTCCCATGTAAACACCAGATTGTCATCACCCCTCTGCTCCCCGTTTGTGTCTCAAATTTAATTATTTGGACAGTTTGACTCGGCACTTAGCCATCTCTCCAATTTGACTCTCCCTGCTGGGCTCCCCCTTTGAGTCTGGTCCCTCCCAAGGTTTCTTCCTTCTAGGGAGTTTTTCCTTGCCACTGTCGCCTATGTCTTACTCACTGGGGGCTTTGGGTGGGGATGCTGTAAAGCACTTTGAGACGATGTAATGTTGTGACAATGCGCTATACAAAAATTAATTTGTTTGTTGTTGTTTATACATCACCGCTGTCTTTTTTTTTTGTAAATTGCACCACGATCATGGAGGTACATATTCTAGTCCCACTATATGTTTGTAAATGTATGGGATGACAATGAAGTTAACGTGACTTGAAACACACATGCAAACTGAGGATTTATGACTGATATTTCATTATTTGTTTAGGTTATCTATTAGAAATGATCAGGTGGATGATCACAGTTTATTTAGTTTTTATTTCACTCATCAGGGTCACAGGAGAACCTGGAATCACACCACAGGGCGCAAGACAGGTGTGCATTCTGGATGGGTCACGAGTCTGACAGAGGCCTCAAACTCTCGCATGCAACAGGCCATTTAGAGACCCATTTAGAGACACAAATTAAGCTAATCGCATGTCTTTGGACTGCGGGAGGAAACTAAAATACCCTGAGGACATCCACACTACAAGGGGAGATGCAAACTCCACATACAGGGCAGAATTCCAGCCTTCATTCCAGGAGGTGTGAGGAAACAGTGCTCACAGAGCCACTGGGCTGCATTTTTAATTAATCCACGTGTCTAAAATGTCTTGTTAATGCTAGAACTCCAAGCTGTCTCAGTTTTAGATTTGCCAGTGTGGTTGTTATGCAACCGACTGCAGTGTTTAATATGTCACTGTAAGCAGCAAGGGGGCTTGGCTGAATAATAAGACATTGTCTCTCTCTCCAAATCTATTGCACTTGGAGTCCTTATTAACCTTTGCCCAACAGAGGTTATAACACAGAGTCAAATGCAAATAGCACCGTGATGGAGCGGCTACAGTAATTAACAGAAGTTCAGTGTCTCTTCACAGTCCGCGCTGTGGTGCTTTGGTACGGAATCCTACAGAATGCTAATTCACTATGGAATCTCCACTAATTGTGTCAGGGGAATAGCTGCCTAAATTTATAGTCTGTTGTTTTTTATATGTGTTGCACTTGACTGTCCAGTATATAGTCTACCCGACAATCAAAGGAGGATTTAAATAAATACACTAAACAGGAGTGACTTCAGATGGCTTTGCCAAAGCAAGTTCATATTTAACGTGAAAGGAGAGTCAGCAGACACCAGACTTGATTAGAGTTACCTGAGCTCCTGGATGAGGGTTTACTGTGTCCGATACCTCGATCTGTCTGATGAACTGATTAAATCACTGATTACGGTTCCAAGAGCATCTATTACATGGATTTAATCAAGTCAACATAATTATTTTTTAAATCTTATTTATTTATTTGCAGGAACACGTTGATTGCATTAAAAGCATGCAAGATTCCATTTATTATAATGTTTGATTGACAACATGTACAGGAGTATTATTATAAATTAAAATTACACTGCTTCATGTAAAAATGAAATTTGATAGTACAACTTTATAGAAAGAAAATTATAGAGTTATGTAATGGTAGGCATTGTATAGGTTGATTTTTTTAAAACAAAATAAAGCAAGTAACAATCAGCCCCTACCTGCCCCCTCCATCAGAATCCACACGAGACACTAAATGACTGTTTGGATTTTAGCTGTGAATTCTGAGATCCAGTGATCAGAACCAAAGCTCTCGTATTGTTTACAGCCAAGGAATACTTTCTGTCTCTATTAAAGTCTTTGCTCATATTTTTTAATGCACAATAAAAGTATATCAATATAAACAGTATTGTGGCATCCTATATCTCGTTGGAAAATATATCGCCATAATGAAAAAATTCAGTATACCGCCCAATCCTATTGCAGGGTGAACACAGAGGAAAACACCAAATCCTTGGCACAGTCATAAAACGTAGCAAGAACACAGTCACTGTTTCGCATGATCAACGCAGAGGAAAAGCTAAATCCCAAAACGCAGTTAGAACACAAGCAGTGTATTGCAGGGTCAACATGGTGGAGAACACCAAACACAGAATATGACACAGAGCAACAGATCAGGCAGTTATACAGGGTTAGGGGTTAGGGTTACAAATTAGAATTACTGTTACAAAGCTGCTGGAGATGATATCTATCCCCATTCCCATCCGTCCCCACAAACCATCTAAACCATCCCTACCCTGTCCCCACATTCACTAACACACCAACAGTACAGTGTCAAATTTAACGTGCCCATACTTGCCTTTAAATATCTTACTTATTACATTACTCACTTGACACTGCCACCAGGTTGTGGCAGAATGATAACAGGAGGATTTATAATTAATATAATAGATATAAGAAAATGCATATATGAGCAATTTCAATACCATTTCCATGGTATCATGCATTTTATTAACGTCCCCACAGGAATAGCATAAACATCCTCTCCATTCCCAGTGTTCCCACAGGAATATTTTGATTTTTTTCCCCATTCCCACAGATTACTGCAGAAATCCATGGTATTACCACTATTCCTATTCCCACGGATTACTGCAGAAATCCATGATATTACCGCTATCCCCATTCCCGCAGATTACCACAGAAATCCACGGTATTACCGCTATTACCGCTATCCCATGCAGCCCTCTAGCTACTGTACTGTGTATGGTGGAAACAGACTCACCAAGAGGTGACTGAGAGCTAGGACCTCATTTCTACGACTGTGAAACACTCATATATATTTAGAATTGTGGCTTATGCTCTCATTAATATTCCACAAAGGTTTGGTTCAACATTGCAGGCTTTCAAAAAATAGAGTCCCTCTACAGAAGCTTTTTAATGAATGCTGGACAACGACATGCCTATTTTTACCTTGCGCTGTGAGTGTTTTTTAACTGAAAATTCAAAAGGTCTGTTACAGTTTCTTTTTTCAGACTGAAGCTCCAGATCCAGAGCCAGACAAAATAAATCAATTTCTATCAGCTAGTGCTGTCCCTTGTGTGCTGGCATCTCAAAATTAAAACGAATGGTCACTTTGCCTGGCCCTCTTTCCCCTCTCCGCTGTATTAGACGGTGTAAAAAGTCTCAGCTCCCCACAGTATTTCAAAGTGCACTGTAAACATATAAGGCCCCATTGTATTCCTATTAGTGACTTTTTCAACAAGGCTGAGACTCATAGACAATGCTTTTATTTTTTCATTTGTATGCTATATATTGAGGGGATGAGAACCATGGGAAATGAAACAGTCTGTAATTGCTCCAGGAGCAGCGTGTTTAGGAAAGAGGCCACATTACACCTTTACAATGAGCACACACACATATTCAGGATGTTTCTAGAAACTGCCTGTCTAAAAATCCAAGGTACGCCAATAAGATGTCAGGCACTTGGCTGCATTGGAGTGTATGTTCATGCTTAAGAAGTTCCTTTTGAGAAATCCTTCTTGCTGGAAAATTCCCTGTGGGGAACTTGGAAGGCAAATTATCATTTGTACAAGCCAGAGTTGAGGCAAATTACTGAGAAATACTCAGAATTCTGTCGCCTTTGGTGGTTGAGAGGGGCACACGGCAGGTTGGCAATCATAGACTTGTCGGAGGGGGGGTGCTAGAGAATGGTGGCGGGGGCTGAAGCCAACAAAAGGAAAAGAAACACACAGTGAATCACAGGAACACCCAGACACTGTAATCAGAGAGACACTGGCTTCCACCCCACTGGTTTCAAAGGCCCATTAACAAATATTTTGGAAAAATAAAGCAGAAGATATTTTTGGATGGGCTGTTTTCTGCTAGGGGTGAACTTGAGAGCACTTTTCTCTGGTTTAAAATGTCCAGGTATTGCCAGATGGATTCCTGGCAGGCCAAATAATTTAACTTTTAGCACAAGAAATGAAATTAGTATACTTTAAAGCATCTAAAATATATTCTCCATATTAAATGCTTACTTAAATGCATTTATATAAAACAATAGAATTGTATTATTTATAGTTGTATCTAATGGAGGTGCAGTGGTTAGCGCTGTTGCTGCACACATCTGGGGCCCAGGGAGTCCCCACCCTGGCTCCACGTGTCGTTGTGGGGTTTCCCTCAGGTACTCCAGTTATCCCCCACTGTCCCAAAACATGCTAATTACAGGTGCATGCATGTGCCCTGCGATGAATTTGTGCCCCATTCTGGGTTGCTCCCTGCTTTACACACATAGGCTCTTGACCCCCTGTGACACTGAACAGGACATGCAATTACAGAAAATGGATGGATGATTGTATTCAATAATATTGACAGTGAGGTCCAGCAACTTCTATTGATACACTGGATGAGTAGGGGAAGAAATGGATTGTGATTCTGGTTAGACAACACAGGAAAAGAGAGGGGAATTGGTTTTGGTGGTTTCATATAAACCCAATATGCTGTTAGCTGTGGCCTAGAACAGAAAAAAAACAAATTTCTACCCTGCTAGATATTCCACAGTCAACTGTAAGTGGTATTATTGCAAAGTGGAAGTGTTTAGGAACAATAGAAACTCAGCCATGAAGTGTCAGCCCACGTAAAGTAACAGAGCGGGGTTACCAAGTGCTGAGGTGCATAGTGTGTAAAAGTCACCAACGTACAGCAGAGTTCCAAACTTCCTCTGGCATTAACCCCAGCACAAAAACTGTGCACCTGGAGCTTCATGGAATGGGCTTCCATGGCTGAGCAGCTGTATGCAAGCCTCACACCACCAAGTCTGATGGAGTGGTGTAAAGCACACCGCCACTGGACTCTGGAGCTGTGGAAATGTGTTCTGTGGAGTGATGAATCAGGCTTCTCTCTGGCAGGCTGATGGAAGAGTCTTGGTTTGGTGGATGCCTGGAGAATGTTACCTGTCTGACTGCATTGTGCCAACTGTAAAGTCTGGTGGAGGAGGGATAATGGTATGAGAGTGTTTTTCAGGGGTTGGGCTAGACCCCTTACTTCCAGTGAAGGGAACTCTTAATGCTTCAGCATACCAAGACATTTTGGACAATTCTATGCTTCCAACTTTGTGGGGACATTTTGAGGAAGGTCCTTTTCTGTGCCAGTATGACTGTGCCCCATTGCACAAAACAAGGTCCAGAAAGATATGGTTGGGTGAATTTGGTGTGGAACAACATGACTGGCCCACACAGAGCCCTGACCTCAACCCCAACAAACACCTTTGGGATAAACTACAATGGAGACTGTGAGCCAGGCCTTCACATCCAACATCAGTGCCTGACCTCACAGATGCTCTTCGGGATGAATGGGTAAAAAATCCCACAGACACATTCCAGAATCTTGTGGAAAGCCTTCACAGAACAGTAAGCCTTCACAGAACAGTAAGCCTTCACAGAACAGTAAGCCTTCACAGAAGAGCGGCAGCTGTTATACCTGCAAAATGGGGACCAATTCCACATTGATGCCTTTGGATTTAGAATGGGATGTCATAAGCGTTCTTTTAGTTGTAATGGCCAGGTGAATTTTGTCCATATAGTATATGTAAGTAACTAACTTAACTGACTGATGCATTCACTTCAGGATAAAAAATCAGATTACATCATTAGTGTGGTATGAAGCTACCTAGTCAATCCCAATTGCCAGTGACTTACTGTAAGTTGATAGAAACTGGTAGAATTTATACATTATGCTTCTGTTACTAACATGAACTGGTTACGTGTCACAAACACAAAACTGAGGTAAAGCTTTGCATAGCTTGTTTGAATATTAACATGATTTCATCCTGTGCCTTATTAAATTCATTCATTTGTCACTCTTTTGATAAGGAAGAAATGAGGTATGCTTCAGTTACTTCACGCACAATGACTTTTTCATGACAAACTGTCTAAGGATGTCTCATTTTTGAACACTCCAGTATTACAGACGCATCTCCTTCGTGACACAGTGACATCACCTTCTACACGTACACTTTTATATGTGACCATTAAGCATACATGCAATTTATATTTGTGCAATGTGCAGTGTAACTGTAATATCACTTAATAAAATATGTCAAATGTATTTGTTAGGGGAAATGTTGAACTGATTTTATTAAATGATTTCTCTTGACCCTGCACATGTTTACGGGCTGTACATCTTACAGGAGTATTTATGCTTTGTCGTTGTCTGTGTTGATAGGCTAATCCTTCATGGCTATACATAATATAAGCCAAACATACTTATAGTTCTTTTTTCAAAGGGCAAAGCAACTTAAACATCATTTGATCAATAGGCTTTTAGTGACGTGTTTGCTTCCCTTGCAATGTAACCAGCCTATCGAATGCTTTAATTGTATAGCCTGACTGATTTGCTAACATTAGAACATACTTTAACACACTGAAGGGCTAGAGAATAATTTAATAAAAGTCAGAACATGATTAATTATTCCTGATTCAGTGTGCAACTGAATGACATTCAAATTAGTATAGGTTCAGTATATCCATAGGTTCACTGCCACTGATTCCCCCCCATCCTCCAGCCCCCACCAACAACCTCTGCCATTTGAGTCTGCATTCCAAGAGATACACATATGTCAATTATGCTGGGACATTTTTAATACATGTACAGAACTACTGAAGGGTCATTGGAAGCATTGCAAAGTGCAGGGAGTGTGGGCTAAGATCTGGAATCATGAAACTTTCATCCAGTAAACCATTACTCAACAAACAACACAGCGCAGTGCCAGTCGGGGGGTGGTCAGTGCTTGACTGGCTGCACTGCTTAAAAAGAGTGATCATAGGGAACATTCCAGAAAGAGCAGTGAGATAAAAAAAAAGAGCTCTTAGACAGACAGGCAAAATGCTCCTGGGAAAGGTAAAATAGGTGAAATTAATGCAAAGTGAAAGGAGAAAATCAAAAATATTAAGAGAATATTTTTCTCTGGAATGAAAATAGAAATGTCACAGGCCAATGGAATGTGTCATATTTGTGTTTGTAAGGGTCTGTAAGTAACTGAAATTAGATCGATTAGCGTGCCACGCATCACGTGGAAACTAAACGACAAGGTAGCCAGAGTGTAACAGAAGACATCATGCATAAATATAGAGATGTGATGAGCATCAATCTGAAAAACATCAGACAATGGCATGCAAACCATGGGCCTAGTGTAACACTTTGCAATAATGAAAGTCATGCCTCATGTGGACTCCTTAGAAGACAAGAGTACTAACTGTCATACCAATAATAACTATAGAAGAAAACTCAAAGACCATCCATCCATCCATCCACCCTATCCATCCATCCATATGTCTAACTTTCCTCTAGGGATCAATAAAGAGCTATTTCATCTCATGTCTCTTCCATCCCTTCCATTCAGCCAATAGCCACCCACCCAATCAGGATCATGTATAGAAAGAAGGATCGCATAAGACAGGACATGAACGTGATGCCAGCCAATCAGAAGGAGGTGAAATGTTTAAGCACCACACTCACACAAGTACCGACATTATACTTTCTGAAATGCCAGTATAGTTGTATGGGATTAAAATGATAACCTGGTTTACACACCTATGAGTGTTTATTAAAAAGTCTTTTCCATTAATTAAATAAAGGATGAGGGAAGATGTTTTCAATTCCAAATTCCTGTCTAGCACATAATCTCTAAATTATTCTGTCCATTAGTCTGAATGGTACGGGCTTGATATAGAAATCCATCCATCTATCCTTCCATCCATCCATCCATCCATCCATAAGCAGTGCCCGGTGCAGAGTGCTGATTCTGAGGACTATCCTAGGAAACACAGGGCCTAAGGCAATGGACAGACTGAATGGGATGTCAGTCTGTCATTCAGAGACACTGTTTTTGAAATGTTGGACGAACCTGACAGGCCAGAGCAAACTCACACAATCCCAGGGAACATGAAACAAACTCCAAACACATGGACCCCCAGTGAGGAAATGAACCCACAGCGATGTGAGACCATATTTTAACCCATAGTACATGTAAATCAGCACTTCATCTGCATCAACAACTTCCTACAGAGGTGGAGGAGTGGAGAAATGCTTTGTCAAACATGTTTTCAAGCTAACCTGAATGGGATATAGAAAAGCTTGCTTAAAGTCGATTAATTTGCAAGAGAGAGGAATACTGTAGAGAGACAGTGTAACAGCTGGGGTGTAAGGCAGTACGGAAGGTTAAACTGACTCTTAATAAGGCCAGAAGTCAGACCTCTGTCCAGAACTGCTTATCTTGTAGTGCTGGGTTACAGTGAGCCTGCAGCCTGTCTTGGTGAGTACAGGGCACAGGGCAGGTTACACCCACCTACATTTGTACACACACACAGTAAACACACACAGCCAGACTCCTGCATGTGAGGGCTCTAAGCTCAGTACACGACAGAGTGTGTGTAGAGTGCACATTACTATGCTAAAAAAGTATTCAGCTAACCCTCGACTGACATGGATTTCAATAGTATGGATTCAATCATCAGATCAAAAATATTTTTAAAAATTAAAGAAAGCTCTAAAAATGCCAAAATTGAAGTTAGTGCAAAATCCGTGCGAGTACGTACTGTGAATCCGTACCATGACTGCTCAAACACCCTCAGCGTCTCTCAGCTCTGGCTCATGCGTCACTTATCGTGTGTTAGCTATTTGTGTCGTGTTCTTGTGTTCACAACAATTATAACTATTCACATAGCATTTACATTCTACTAGGATTATGAATAATCTTGACGTGATTTAAAGTATATGGGGGGGGTGGCATAGGTTATATGCAAATGCAGCGCCATTTTATAGATGAGACTTGAAAAGGCACAGATTTTGGATAGCAGAGGGGGTATGGGAACCAAATACCCAAGCAAGTCAAGGGCTTTTTTTTATAGCATGCAGAATACAAAATGGGTTTGGATATTATTGTCACATCCTGCCTCTCGTTACCTCACTTGTTTGTTCTGAATATACCTGCTTCTCAGTGCTGTGCTCTCCAGTCCAGTCAGTGATGTCGAACCCTCGTGTTGCATGTGCCCTTCCTTACTTCACTCCTTTCATTTTGATCCCTCGCAATCTTGTTTATTTCCAATCATTGTTCTTTGGATTTCAATAAACCCACTTTTGCGTGGCCAAAATATCTGCACTAAAGTCTTTCATCTCTATTTACATGACAAGTATGTATAGTATGAAAAGGACAGGAAATATAAAAATAGGAAATGCAGTATATTATATAAATAGTATGAAATTGATTACATTTACCATATTAAACATTTACTATGAAAACAATTAGCACAAATCATCGTCACACTTATAAAAACAACATAAGAGGCACATTCGCTCCAGGACTGCATGTCCTACCTGGGTGACACCATGTCACACCATACGAGGCTGGCTGTGATCACAGCGCCAGCCTGGTCTACCCCCCAGGGAAAAACATTTGCTTGTAGAACACAACCAACTTCACATGATCTCTCAGATGAATATGCAATACGGGATGCAAATGAGATGTCGGAACCACAAGATATCATTAAATGCAACAGGTAATTGTTTTAAGTTGTTCAGTGACTAGACCATCCCTGCTCAAAAACTTGGCTAAAATTAACCTACAACGCTTGATGTAAGAATACTGTATGATTATTAACAATTATAGTGCTGGATTCTTATTACTTTTTAACAGAATGTAATTACTGTATGACTCCATTTCCCACTTTCACTGCAATTACATTTAGGTGTTACCTGTTCTGGGTTATTAAATAAAGGGAAAGGAAATCATATTCTGTTCAAAATAGCATCTTATCCTCGCCCCAGGTGGAGTTTAATTCCGTGAACTCTGTTCTTACCAAATGACCTTGGGTTTGAGCATGTGTGTATATATGCAGTATACGCCACAAAGACAGTGGTTCATGGTTGCTTCCTTAGGATCCAAGATAGGCTCCATTACAAAAAGCCCAGAAGCATAATTAATGTGAGGTGATAGTGCCTTTTTAGTGCGTTTCCCAGATCAAACAATGAAGTGTTGGTACAGGCCTCAGATGCAGGTCTTTATGGCCCTTGACAAGCAAATGGAGGAAGTTTGAGACTGAAAATCATCAGATTTGAAAGTGATATCATTGGCTCAAAACACCTGTCACTCGCCCAATGTCCAGCCAATTCAAATTCATCTGGCTGCCAGATCTACAGGCAAAAAAGACTAAGAACACCATAGGCTTGACAGCTAAAAGTGAGTGGAATTACCACACTCTGCCAACCACGGGTTAGTAAACCCACTGCCCGTTTGCCTATTGGTGATTTCATCTTCTGACAACTGTAGTCCCTTAAAAACAATCAAGATCTGAGTTAAGCAAAAATCTTATTAAGTCTAGCAACAGCTGTGGTGATTTCTCACCTCTGTTGTCCATCTGTTTTAAGAGCTTATTGATAACAGCTCTGGGCTGCCTCTGTGCTTTGTCAGATTTGACCTTTTGAACCATCCATCGAGTTGATTTTTCATCAACCCAACTCAAATCGAACTGTATTCAACTGCTCAGTGGTTAACTACCCACCTCCTCCAAAATGCTTAAATGGAGCTGCACACCTTGTAATCTGCTTAACACTACTCTGTTCTTCTCAACAGGGAATCGATGGCTGTTGTTTCTTGGTGTGCTATTTTTAGCTTTCCTGTTACACTCCGACAGACAGGTACAGGGCAACTCTGGACACCTAACTGCAGCCGTTTTTGCTCTGTTGGGCCGTTCCTCAAGCAAACATTTAGCAAATTACTGCTTCGATCAAAAGTGTGTGAGTTTGCTAAATGTCGTGTGGCTAATGGGGTCTGCAGATGGATTGCTGTCCCCTTCTGCAGCTGGCTAGCGTTGGGGTGTCCTGAGTGCAGCAGAGTGGGAGACACGCAGTTGCAGAAACACCCTCTACCTGACCCTTGTTACGGGGTTGACCTGTTTTGGTGTGTGTTTGGATTTGTCCTGTAGGTGGTGATTGGACATTGGTGATTGGATTACGTAATGGCTGGGGCCAGACTTCCTGCCTATAAAGACCACCTTCATTTCAAGATGGCTGTCTCTCTCACACACCTTGACTTTACCCCAGGCTGACATGCTGCCACCTTTTTTTTTCTCTTTTTTTTGTAATAGTTTTGGTATTGTTTATTGTTAAGTTATCTTTTTGGATGTGTTGCTTTTGATGGGTTGCTAAACTTTTTTGCACTTTTGGTTTAGGTTCAGTTAGTATAGTAAGTTCTCACCAAGACTCACCTATTTGGTTGTCTGCTTTTGGACCTTGGTCGGGAGGTAGGCAAATTGTTTATACCTCTTATGAAGTAAGGGTAGGGTTCTTCTTCTTTTTTCTGTGTGTGTGTTTTGCAACCGTCAATGTTTTGATTGTGAATAATTCGTATTGTTAATAAACTATTGTTAGACCGAAGTCTGTGGCCTTTTCTTATGTTACGTTGCTCCCGACATTTGCTTTGGGACCGTAACACCCTTCTCAGAACACTCGATGATTTTTTTATTCACATTCAATATGAAGTGGCATGATCCAGCCCCCAGAAAGACGACAGCCAAATTGACTAGCTTGTTGCTAACACAATGTGTGTTGTAGGCACCTGTCAGTTTTTCCATGTCCCTCAGGACTGTTGCCTTAGTTCATACATTCATGATGGGGGGTGGGATTTGAAGTTTGAACCCATGACCCTAGAAATTTGGGGGTACAGTGTTTCCCTCCAGTTTATTATTGTCCATTAAGCAACTGAATTATGCATAATTCATACTTCAAATGACATTTAATTTATTCGATAATTTAGGACAGAAGCAAACGTTAAATTAGCATTGTATCTGAATTTGTTGATTTCTCAAGGGGCCAAGAACAGCTAAAGAGTCATGGTCGACACTCAGTTACGCATTCAGCTTAACATGCTTTGACTCTCTCATTCGTACAATCAACCATTCAATCAAGGCTAATTAATTAGAAGCGCAGGGGGAAGGAAGTTTAGCGTGTCTGGTGGGGAGCCAGGACAGTAATCGGAAATTCTGCTTTTACCGTGGTTGTTGTTGTTGTTCTGGATGCTGTAAACATTACGTGAATGTGAGAAGTATCACGGTAGTTTAACTGTCGCACAGCCTAAGGGCAGGTTAGGGACACTGATCCACACAAAGCCTACACACGTATCCAGGAGAAGAATCAAAACCCTGTAAATCTACCTGATGATCCACTGTGCTATCCCTGTGAGAAGCTAATGTGATTTTTAAGGCGATAGACCTCTATCTGGCAGTTCACTCTGCTACCCGCGTGGAATTTCAGCACCCTCACCTTGATCTTAAATGGGAATGTCACGTGCACCTGCTCCCTTCTCCTCTCTTCTCATGAACCGTTAGAGGGAAGAGCATCCATGGGGATGTGGGGATTGAGAAATCATGGGCAGTTTGACGTGGGGAGATCTGTGTCTGCATCAAAGCATTGCCCGCGTACAGCACAGAGTGTGGGGTCCCCTGGAAGGGCTCTCAGCATTCAGCAACAACTTTAAATAAGCTTGGACTCCTCTAACATTTATAATTGAAATGGCAAGTAACTCCTGCACATGTAAACTGAATTACAGCACAGTTATTGGTATGAAACATGTCATCAAATGATCATGTAAAAGTATTGAATCAGAATGGCAGGTCCACAAATTGTGTATGTGTGTGTGTGTGTATATATATATATATATATATATATATTTGTGTGTGTGTGTGACACTTCATCCGCTTTCGTGGGGGGATCTTTTATTATTTCTGCAAACCAAAACTCGCTCACTCATAAATGTCATCTTCATCAATCACACTGAAGAAGAAGCATAAGCACGGTGATCTGTGTTTAATTGTTAATTAGTATGGTAATAGATTCATTTTGATTTAGCCAAAATGCAAATTGCTTTTCATTCACTGAGCAACGTGTCAGGCTGTGAAGATGAGACCAGGGTGGCTGAGATAAATATAGAGTCAGTTCTTGGGAAAATGAAATGCCACTGACTGGGGTCTCATTTATGAGTTAAAATAATTTTATGCTGAAAAAGTTTTGATAAGGAAAAAGTCTTGACTTAAGGGCTGAGGTAAGATGTGTGCAATGGAGACTAAAAATTGCAGCCCCCGTGTTCAGACAGATTTCCTCTGAGGATTCTGAATTCCTCCTAAAATCTGAGAACATAGTATTCAGGTGGGTGGGTGGTTCTTTGTAGGATTATTGGAAGGCCTTGGTGTCCAACTAAAGAGAGTTACATGAAAAAAAGGCTGCCAGAACGTTGGAGAATATTCCCAGTTGGTGGTCATTTTGTAGTTACATGACGTTAACTATCATTTCATAGCACTATAATGAACACATGTCAGAAGCGTATCCAGATACCCATGTTGGTTACACTGGCACCTATTATCTCTAGGAGTATGTGTCTGAAACCAGCTCCAGCAGTGAGTCTAATTAAATGTGTATGTGTCTGTGTGGGCTGGCGTCATACGCAGAGTATAACCTGCGTTACACAGTCAGCTTCCCGGGAGACTCACTTCACTGTACTTCACTGTAATCCAGACTGTGGAGACGTCTACAAATTCACAGATTCACACAAACAGCCCCCCCCCCCCCCATCTGTAAAATCCTTACCAAATTCTTACTGTGGTATATAATATATGCAAAATGTAATGCTATCTCCCATTATGATTTTGTTTTTGGGTGTACGGAACAGGCTGTCTATCCTGGTTAGCTGGAAGGTTTGCCGCCATCCTGCCCAATCATGGGGCTGGGCCCTGGTCGACACTGCCTGTTTACACGTTGTCTGATTTTTTTTGCCATCAGTCTATAAACTCCTCATGCGGCGATGATTAATCCCATGTGTTACCAAGCGGGCCGTCTGCCCAAGTGCTGAGATTCGCAGGTTTCGCAGCGGGAATCAGGAATGTTTGTGTCTTATAGAGATGCTCGCAGCCTCTGTTTTGATACCTCTGACAGAAATGCGGCTGTATACACATGTGCCGGAATGTCACTGTCCGTCCCCCGTCCAACCTCATCCATCTTTATCTGCAGTTTTATAGATCCATTTGCCTTTCTGCAATGAGGGATGTCTGGTAAATGTCATCGATCTGGTGAATCTGTGGACTTAATAAAGCGTAGTGTATAGGAATGAAGGCTAAGGTATGATGCAATAACAACATAAACGCCCTGGTCTGCCATGTTTGTTTGTACCTAATTGGTAAATCCGTCTCTGGAATGCTAAAGGCGACGAAACTTGTCTCATTCAGACCGGGGGTGGGGGGGTGGTTACTGTAGGGAAATTGTCACCGTGCCTGAGAGTGCCTGCACGTTTGATGAAGAGGTGAGATATTTACGCCTGCTGGAAGGACAGCACGAGAACACATCCAGTACGGTGCCCCAGGGGAGATGTGGCGTGTGTGCTGGGAAGGGGGGTGGTTTTATCTGAAATGCCACTGGAGTAGTATCTAAATCCAGCCAGAGATTTCTGGAGAATAAACAGCTTAGGCTCAAACGGCATTCCTTCTGACAGCAGTATCACGGGGCTTTCCCTCTCTGTTATTAACAGATACCTTTGGAAATATTAATCTCCCTGTCGCCTTTGGTACCGGTTATCATGCACTCAGATGCAGAGTATTTAGAAACCCTTTTGGCTCTGAAACACCATAATCTGCTCTGAACCCGTCCTTAATGAGTTTTATACTGGTTTTTAATTATTTTTAGTAAACCCACAAGCTCAAGTGATGTAGCCCCTCTTTGTGTGCCGTTCGCTATCTAAAGGACGCTGAAAAGGTTCCACGACAGATTCGCTTCTCAGGGATTTTTTTGTGCTTGTCATCGCTGATTAACTGGCTGGTGAATGGATAGATTGTGACCATTACCTCTGGCGAGTCCACCACTGACCATTGATGGACCAGTGTGGGGTTATATTCAACTAAAACAAAGCTCTCCATTAATTGAGACCACTGGGGGAAGATAGAAAAGCGAACGTACGCAGCACTCTTATGTGCTAACAGCTGTGTCAGACTTTGTCAAGGAAAGTAGGACAAGAGTTATAACTTTGGTTTAAACAGACACAGAGCAAATCGGGATCCCACAAAATGTAGGAGCAGGGAATGCGTGTGGAGCTACAGATCACTCGATTGTCTGCGATGTTTATGCTTTATCGTCATTTTCACCAAACTACAATATCTGTCCAGCATCCACTGGCTGCAAATCAGATCTTTAACAGCAGGGATAAGACATTAATGCCTGGCCAGAAATGCACCATTGACTTTGTGAAATGGTCTGAAGACATGTAGTCCACGCGTTGCGGGTTAAAGGCCAAATGTGCTTTGACTTCTGATACCAAGCTCCTAAATTAAAGCAGACACAGTGAAGTTCGTGGCTTGAATATGCGTTTTTTTTTTTCTTTGATTTTTGGTGTTTTCTTTTTTATCTGCCTGGCCCATATGCCTCTTGTCATTCTCTGTTTTTATCAATCCCAGCTCAGGATATGCCTCATCTCCCCACGGGAGAGGGTGATCTTTTTGGTAAATTCAGCTCAGCTTGACTCCAGGGGGGCCAAGCAGACCTGTGGGCTGACTGGGAGGTGGCAGGTGCCGGGGTACATGAACATTTCCGGGCGCGTCTCTCTGACATGTCTCCATCAGCGTCACCTTCTGCCCCAAAGGTCCTCTCTGCTGTCACTGAGATGTGATTTTTTTTCTTCATTGCAACACTGACCCCACAGCCCTTGGAGAATTTATTACCTCACGTTGTCAAGCAGCTGAGCAGTGAAGGACGTTTTCGGCATCCTTTGAAATACTGAAATTGAACGGAACCAAAGTCCATGATAAGGTGGTAGACGTCATGATGTAGCTCATGTCTGTGATTTCTGACCAGGAACATTTTAGCTTAATGAATTAGTAGGTTTTGGTGAGTATGTTTTTTTTACATTATAATTAGGGCTGTCAAAATTAACGAGTTAATCACTGCAATTAATTAAAAATATTTAACGCATTAAAATAAATTAAAGCAATTAATGCACCTGCATTTTGTTTGCTTCTTTTTATTGGGCTGACCTATGACATAGATGCCATGAGACTCAAACTAGCCAGAGACTATAAAGCTTGCTAACCAATCATGCAGTGCATTATGGGGTAACCGATGTCATCGTGTAGTGCATTATGGGGGGAACCGCCATATTGTGTAGCTTCGAACCAAAATAAGTCAGCAGACATGTCTCACTGCTATTCATCGTGCTGTGCATATTTTTAAGCTTGTTTAAAATTTGTCAGAAATAAGACCAAATTAAGTCTAAGCACACCTTACTAGTCCTGGCATGTGGTCTGGATGATGTGCCATCTGAAAAAGTACCTACTACGAGTACCATATCAAGTTGTTTCTTCTAAAACTTCTTTTTTTTTAAATATACATCCTTTGTGATTATTCCACTGTAATTTGGTGATTTCTTTTAAATTTAACTATGTATTATGAAGAAGAAAAACAAGATTTTATTCCAATTAATCATGATAATTTTTTTGCAAAAGTGCGGTTAATTGCTTTATTATAATTTTTTATTTTATTTATTATTTTTTTATAGATTCGCTCTAATTATGATACTACTTAACATTGAAACAAATTTACTGCCAATATTTTACTCTAGTAATAAAAAAAACTATCCTTAACTTACGTTTAAATACAAAGGTAATATTAGAAGGAGGAAAAGAGGACTTTTATTTAAAAGTTTTATGTAAAAAAATAATAATGATAGGGGACAGAAATGGATTTCTGCGTTATTCGCTCAGTTTTCATTATAGACTTGTTATATCTATACATACAAATTTGTGACATGAAAGGATAGGTATAAATGAACCAGTTAAAAAATCACTAAGCAGATGAAATTGAACTGAAAATGTCAGTCACCTACAAGTGTGAGCCATAAGAAAGTTTGCCCAGTATTTATCTAGTTCTTTATTGAAATATGTGGACTATTTTTTTCCTCTGCTTCACCGCATTTCCTTCTTTGCACAAAGTTCAGTGGTGTCCGCAGAAAACATTGTTTGGGGGTGATTTTGGGGGTGGCTGCAGTGTCTGTGGTTCCACTTAAAAAATAAAATTATGCATATTTAATTTCTATTATTTTGATGTACGGTGGCAACCGGGATGGTCGTGAATTTCCTTGGGGTGACCATGGTGACCCCTGCCCCCACCTTCGATCTGATGGAAACACAAGGTAGGGAACAGCCTGGATACCTTGGCAGTCTGCTGCAGGGCATTTTATCAATGAAGTATTCATTTGAATTCATTTGAAGGTTGTAACTTTCCAAAGACATATAACTCACAATGCAAAAAATGCAGTCACAGCATCTCTACTATTTATTTGTTTGTTTGTTATTCAGAAACCAGTAAACTCATCAATATGCGACGGCTGCTGCAGCATTTATTGCGCAGGACGCATCATTTATTTTCAATTACAACGCAGGCTGTAGGGAATAAACACGAGCAGCCAATTTTACGTTTGATAAATGTTAACCCCTTCGTAAAGACCACAGCCAGACTCCATATCGATAATCAATATACCATCTTAAATATCGCGAACAAGGGAAACCTGCAGCTGGTTTGTCTCTAGTGATGAAAAGTAGGCATATAGAAACACTGTTATAAGGCTCTCCTGACAAAGCAGCCACGACCTGGGAATCAAATAAATTCATGGGGATTCGCGGCATCTTATTCCCCAACTTTCAGCCTCGCTTATCTCCATAGCTGGTGTGTCACCTTCGGAGAGGCTATTAACTCGCAGACAAGGTGGAGAAGAGAAGCTAGACGCCGCCCTCAGGATGAAAGGGATCGGCTGAGTGTGTCTGATACTGTGTGGAAGGATTAGAACCACTTAATGCTACAAATAAAATATAAAATACATTGTAAATTGAATAAAGACATGGAAGAAGAGCACTGCTCATGCGTTTGGAGAATTTTCTCTGAAGAAAATCCTGTTACCCTTTGCTTTAAGAATGCATACCATTTCGGTTTTTTTGTTCACAAAATGTTTTGCACCCTGTCATTTTGGTGTATTTCCCGAATTCTTTTGCTAAATCTGCTGGCAGTTACACTGAATTTGCATTCTGATCTGTTTCACTAGCAGACTTTCCCTCCATCAATCCATTTTCTGTAATTTTTCGCTCATCCTATTTAAGGCCACAGGGGGTCTGGAGCCTATCCCAGAGGCTATGAGCAACCCAGGATGGGGCACCAACCCATCACAGGGCACACTAACACACCATTCACACCTATGGGTAACTTGGTAATTCCAATCAGCTTTTGGACCATGGGGTGTGGGGGGGGGGAACCTAGAGGAAACCCCATGACAACAGATGGAGAACATGCATACTCCACAGGAAGAACCCAAGCAGGAACTCAAAGCCTGGTCTCCGAGGTGTGAGACAATAGTGCTAAACACAGCACCACCAAACCACCACTATAAGACAATCATTCACCTCTTATCTGTTCACTTATGGATGAAATCCCTTTTGCAAACAAATGTGACAAGTGTCTGGCCCGATTGAACTCCCTAAGTGTTTAATCTTCCCAAACTTTATTTTGACATGGCTCTCACTGTAACTTGTGTCATGAGGACCATGGATTCTTATTCTTGTCCTCCCACCAAGCTCACTTGAAAAATCCAACACTGATCACATATAACCCTAATACGAATACTTCAGGGGATTGTGGGTAATTCCTGCACAATTATGACACTGCATCTGTTGTCACTTTAGCTAAATACTAAAACAAAGTCTAAACCTGGATGACTGAGAACTATTTATTATTAAATGCTCAGAAACCCTACGTTCTGTTGTTTGGTGGCAAGTCCACGGAAAGGAATGCGATCATCTCCTCACTCCCCTCCAAAGGGCTGAACTTCCCTCAACAGCTTAGCCAGTAACCTAGGTGTCATCTTAGATACAAGCCTCTCATTCATATCACATGTGGATACTTCCTACAGCTACGCTAAATCGGCAAACTGCAACGATTTCTTACTATTGAAGACACAAAGAAATTGATGCATGCCTTTGTATACATTAGGTTAGATTACTGTAATGCTCTGTTAATTAAACACTTTGCAGCAATTTCAAAATGCAGCAGCTTGAATCGTCACCATGAGCAGAAAGTTTGAACACATAACCCCTGTTCTTAGTTCCCTGCATTGGCTTCCTGTTAGGTTTAGAGCTGACTTTAAAATTCTCCTACCTACATATAAGGCACCTGCCTACCTGACAGAATTACTTCAAGTTTACAAGGCACATCGTCCGCTCAGATCACAGAATGCAGGTTTCCTTGTCGTTCCACATATAAATAAAGTGACAGTGGGCGATAAAACATTCTGCTACTGGGTCTCTATATTGTGGAATGGTTTACCAGCTTATGTTCGGGATGCCAATAACGTCTCAGTCTTTAAATCTCGACTGAAAACCTATTAGTTCAGTTTAGTTACCCGCAACCTAACACATTGTAACTATGGCTGCTGGTGTTGTTGTACACGTCATTTTTATCTACTATGCTTGTCCATTTATGTGTCAATGCACGTTCCCTGCTCTCTGCCTTCTTTCCCAAATGTCTGGATGGTACCTTGGATGGGCAACATCTGAAGTGGAGTCCTGGTTCAGTCCCATGGAAGGGTGACATTATGGATGTGACCTGTAACATCATAGGTGCAGACTTCAGTCTGCCTCCCTGCACAAGCCAACATGGAGAACAGACTCATTGATGGTCTTTGGCTTGACCTTAATCTCAGTTTACAGCTGGCTTTTAGCAAGCAAGTCAATATTTTTCATTTCAATAATGTTAACATGGCCGGGGGGTGGCAGGGGGGATTGGGGATCCCCAGTTTTTCTTTTTCTCCCTATTTGGGAGTTTTTGGTTCCTCTCCTCCTTTTAATCTGGCTTTCTTTCATTAATTTCTTTGTCCTCACTTTTCCCTGTTTTGTATTATTCTGTCTTAATGATGTAATGTACCACAACACACCCATGTAAAGTGCCTTAAGGTAACTGTTGTGAAAAGCGCTATATAAAAATGAATTGAATTGAATTGGATTGAATTATGCTACATAACTTTATTAATGTCAGTCTTTTCCATAATTGCAGCATGCCAGGCAGCATTACATATAAGAGATCCTTGCAAAACATACCTTTTGTTTGATAACATAATTATTTTCCTTAGACCCCCTCCAACGAGCAAGTGGGTACTGTGACTGTTATGGGATTTGTTTCACAGGCTGTCATCATTTGCTGCAAAAAGGTGATGTTTTTTTTTTTACTAAACATGCAGCTTTGTCTGCTATTTATCTAGTACTTTATTTAAGTATGTGAACTACTTTATTCCACATTACCTTTCTTTACGCAAAGTTCAGTGCTGTCAACAGAAAACGTTGTTTGGGTTGCCATTCAGGGGTGATTTTGGGGGTGGCCTCAGTGAGTCTATTCCATGGTTCCACTTAAAAAACAAAACTATGCATATTTCCTTTTTCATTTTTATCTGGGGTGGCAACTGGGATGGCTATGAATTTACTTGACCATGGCGACCCCTGGACCCTTTGCACTTACATACAGGAATCAAAACTGTGTCAATTAAAAATAATTTTGTCATGCATGCTATTAATGTGAGTTTATATACCAGTGCTGTCACAGGACAGTATTACGGTTAAAATAAAATGCACTTTTTTGTTTGGGATGAATTACCATCTATCCGCCTTCTGTAAGCGCTTCACAGAAGTCATGCAGTTATGCTGGACCTAAGTAAATGGAACAGGGGAAACAAAAGGTTGGGAACAGCCTGGATGCACCTGCTGCAGGGCATTTTATCAATGAAGTATTCATTTGAAGGCTGTAACTTTCAGGAGAAATGTAAAGTTTTCAAAAGAAATAATAACAAGCAGCTTCCTGTGTCCCGGTCAGGCCATTATTATGGAAGCTGAGCTGATCACATGACAGGATGAACTCCCTCTATCACCTGGAAAAAAGGATGTTGTTTATAAAGTCAAATTAACATTTTTTGGAGAGGAGGGTGAACTAGGTTTTTAATTTTTTCAAGTGAAAACTTCATTAATGTAGGTCGGAGGGCCTTTGTAGAAGAAGCTAAAGTCAGATGGCAGAAGTACACTTACAGTCAGCGGTGGTCCGTAAATGTATGGCACTGGGGTGCTGCCCCATCCAAATATCTAGAGAAGTAAGTGTTTCATTACAAGTCCTTTCTGGGTGAAGGGTGCCAGCCAGGGGAGAATCTGTAGCTGTGTCCTAAATCACAGGCTGCATCCTTTGAGTGACACGGTCCATGTCTTCACAATGAATCTCGGGATAGATGGGGTTGCAAAGGATCCAGCTGATGGTCCGGCCCGGGAAAAGATGGAGCCATATTTTGCCTGCATTTGAAGGAGCCATTGAACTGGGACAGCTGAAATGGTTGTCATACCACTGTGATATATTCAGCCTTCGAATGCAGGCTTAGAAGGCTGCAGGCCCTGAATTGGGACACAGCCCACGTAAGTCCTTCAACTTTTGGCAAGCAGGTGACCTGAGCCTGCTCTCTAAAAGGTTTTTTCAGGTGTTCCACAGGGTGCAGCTCTCCGTGCCCCAGACACTCACACTGTTATTGGTGGTGAATTGGAATCGTCACTCCTGCTCCTGACAGGAGATGGCGACTTCAAGTGGAACCATGGAAATAATAGAAAACTTGGTTATTTCCTTGCTAAAACACCCTTTCGCAAGACGTTCACTGGATGAAAAATAGCCTTGACCGGACTGACCCTATCTGCAAATTCAGCAGCTGGCAAGTGAGTGAGAATGAGCTTGCATACAGGGATTTGTGTTTAAATAATGCTGCTGGCCAGTGGTTAGGCAACATTGCAGTGTGTTGCGTGGTTTTTAGATTTGTTTCTTTTTGCTAAGCTATGAAGCCCTGCTACACAGGGTCGGTGTTATGAGGGGGCATCCATGGGCCAGGCGTCCCCAAATGAGCCATTGTGTATGTGCACAAGCATAGATGGTATAGCCTTCTACACATCTAGGCTATGGTTAACTCTTTTTTAAGTAGAAAGAGTGCATTCTAAAATAACAATAAAAAGTACTGTATAGTAAATGACCCTGAGGTCCTCTGGCTCGGGGCTCTCTATCAAGGAAGCCTGGCAAGGGATGGTTAGGCACTGACCTAGACAGCAGGATGACCAGGTGGTGAGCTCACCAGTCCCCCAGTCTATGACTGGATTATGCCTCCTCAACCGAGGATGATGGGGTCCTTAGCCTCAGGAAGAACCAGGAAGTCTCACGATGCAACACACCTACTTGGAGTGGAACTGGACCTGTGCGGTGACTCACCTTTCCTCCAGGGAGGGGTGCTCCACTAACCCCAAGCAACGTGATAGGGTTAGAGAAACCTGCAGGGGAATTCTGCTTTTGAGTGCCAATGAAAGGCTAATAAAGTTCCCCACAGCCCCAGAGTCAACCAGTGCTCTAGCGTGGTGCCCCCCCTCGGGGCTGTTAATCAGGACCGGAACAGTGATTGGAACCAGGGAGAACTCGAGAAACGTGGCTATGCCTACCTTGGTGTGAGGGGCTAGACGCGATGGCCGAATGGGGCAAGTGTGCAGCACATGTCCAGGCTCTCTGCAGTACAAGCACAGCCCTTGTGAAGCGCGTCAGTGCCTTTCATCGGAGGAGAGCAGGGCGCATCCGAGCTGCATGGGTTCTGTTGGTTCCTCTGTGCTGGTGGACCGGACTGTAGCTGCCGGCGGGCGAGTGCGGTGACGACGGCATTCATGAATAGTCACAGAGAGCCCGATGAAATCCCCGTGACCGTGCAGAACTCCAGGGCGAATTCTGCAATGGTGCGAGTTCCCTGCCGGAGATCAAATAATCTCTCCCCCAGACTGCGACCCACGGCGGGATGGTTGAATATTTCTTTAAACGCTTGTTGGAATTTCTGTCAAGAAGAGGGCTGTCATCTAACCACAATGCGGTGGCCCACTCACGTGCTTGTCCGATGAGGAGGGAGATGACAAATCAAACCCGGGCTGTATCCTCCTGAGAGCAGTCTGGGTGTTCCTCCACGAACAAACCGCACTGCATCAAGAACGCCTGGCATTTATCTGGTTTGCCGTCATACTTCTCCGGCAAAGCGATGGGTACAGTCATGGAAGTTCTGGGCGGCGAGTCAGGTTAGGCGATCGTGGCGGCTCGAGCTTCCATGAGTTGGGAGACCAGGTTTGTCAGGTGGTCGACCTGCTGCTGTAGCCTTTGATTCTCCGCGGGGTCCATGTTCAGGCGAAGTTATCTGGTGTAATCTTACATTAGAACTATTTAACAGGAAATTAAATTAACAGAACACCATTGTTCTGAATATTATAATAATTTTGGGGAAACATGTTATTTAGGTCAACTTTCTGAAGTGTCAAGGTGGTGTGACCACCATTCAAGGAGCCTTTTTGATCCTATTCTGCAATAAAACCCTTTGACAGGACATAATATCATAGAGAAGGACCCCTGAAGACACTAATTGCTCCATGCCAAGGTTAGTAATCTCTTTAAAATAGCAGATAATTTGACATTTTTAGAGTATGGTGAGGTATGCTTAAGGTTACATGTCAAATGGTATGACCCCAGGAAAATATTCACAATTCATCATAATCATAAAAATTATATTTGAAAAATTCATACCTAAGTTATATAGGTGTCCATGATAATGCCTGTCAAAATCGATTTTAAATTGAAATGTCAAATGGTGTAACCGGTGTAAACACATACATAGGAGAAGCTTGTAGACACCATGCAGGGAGACTATAGGGTCCAATATGTTTTGGCGAATCGTTTAACGCTCCTGGAGTTTGAGGTGGAACCATATTCAGGTTATGTTCCACAGGGGTAGGAAAGTACAAAGCAAATCTTGAGATATTGCAGAAGATGGTTCCCATGGGAGCTGTTCCAGACACATCCCACAAGCTAGAGGACCCAGGGAAGATCTAGGACACACTGATGTGAATATACCTCGCAGCTGTCTTGGGAATGTTTAAGGATTCTACAGGGGATCTATGGCCAGAGAAAAGACATATGGTTTGACTAGTTCAAGACGTTGTAATCCTCAGGACCAGCAGTGGGAAGTTCAAGATGATGGTTTCTCAGGTGCATATACTGTACTTGCCAAGCTGCAGGAAACATAGGCCTATATATCTAAAATCCTTGATGTATCAGTTTATACAGTGTTTTATTCCCCTTTAAATTCTGTAATTTGCATGCCACATGAGGCTCCGTCAACCTCTATTTTATTTAAAAAATTTAGCAAATAACCACTGGAGACACTTACTCTTTAGCATGATAACTCAAAAAGTATCTGATGGATCTTTTTCAAACTTTGCAGACATACTGTATGGGTGAAGGTCTTATGGTGGCCAATTAGTGTCAACGTGCTACAAATGATTACCTCAGTTCCCATCATGGGCTTCACAGGTTAGATCACCAGCAAAGATGGTATTTTATTCTTAATCATGATTTATCCTGACTATTTACAAAATTCTCTAACCTAACTATTTGCAGGATCTATGGAAATATAGCTATTTTCATTAGATAGATAGCCCTTATCCACAGCCTTCTCCAGGACCCTGTAAAATCATTGGGAAGGATGAGCTCACTTTTGTCACTTCTATGCCTCCTGGTCACAGGGGAACCCTCATTATTGTCATACAAATAGTGAACTTTAGAGTTTTGTTTTCTCCATTGCTTGTAGCTATAAGCTGCACTCAAGTGTATGTACTCTAGCTGTTGACAGCAGTAATAGGCCAAGCATCCTCTTAGGATATGGTATAGTAGTTGGTCACATAGTAGTAATTGAACCACATGAATCTTTGCATTTTTTCTATGACAATGGGACTGGACATAACCGGGGGTGTTAGACCCGTAACCAGCTGATGTGAGGGGGCTGTGTCCTGCACTGGAGCTGGTCACAGGGGGATGGGATGAACTGTGGCTGGAGCTGAAGATGAACCTGGAGATGGGTTTACAGGTGATGCTAAACGTGGGGATGAAGGAGGAGAGTCTGTAAAAAGGGATGGAGAAGGAGAGGAAACAAAAGAGGATGGGACTAGCAAGGGAAATAAGAGGGAAGTTGACGAGAAGACTGGTGAGTAGGGCTCAGGCTGTGTCAATGACGGGGCCCTACGCAGGATGGTAGCAATGTCGTCGTCAGTCTGGGTGAGATCCTCACATGAGACCTTTGTACCCCAACTTGGTGTTACCGAAGCATAGTAGCTTCTGTAAATTGTTAGTCAATGACCTGCTCTGTCTTTTAGATCTCCTTCTTCATCCTGACAGGCCTCATGTCAGATCTCTACAGCGTCCTGCACCCGGCTGACCCCTGCTGGTTGGCCCCGGGATAGGAGCAGATCCAGTGGTGGTGGACATGGACAGGAGGACAGATGCCGGCAGCTCAGTGCAGCATTTCATCTGACGGCGTCCCTTACTGGTATTATTTGGTCCTCTGGGATTATAAAGACAGGGGACGACATATTTTATGGAGTCCTTTATTGTTACTGTACAATAAAACTACACACACATCCCGCACTATAACATATTGAATTCAAGTAAAAAAGAATCAAGTGAGGAATAAAAATAAAAGAATGGGAATAAAACTATACAGAATAAAATGCAGAAATACAAGATGCAAATACAAAATATAAATTAAATAATTGTTTCAGGAGGGAAACTTGACCTATAAAAACATGCAATTTAGTGCACAGATTCCATGATAAGCAGAACAACCTTAACTACAGCTAAAAACAACATTGGAGAGGTTCATGTGCACCAAATATAGCGGCCCACTCAGTCCAAATGCTGGCATCAAGTGGACATTAAATCAAATCATATAAATATTGTATACATTCCATAAATTACATTATTTCTTCACTCTCAAGGTTTCTTCTGCTTTTTCTGATTTACAATATGTGTCAGGGTCTGTACCATCTGACCCTGTCCTTGTGTCTCTTCCCCGTGTGGCCAGCAGCCATCGCTGGCCACCCCCTTTGTCATCTCATTGTCTTTGGCCCGAGTGTTTTACCCCCATTCCTGGGGCTGCTGCATGGTTCAATGGGTTGGGGGGGGCATAGATGCTGGAACCCACTGCTCATGGGTTCAAGGCTTGCCAAGAACCACCCTCACCTGTTTCATTTAACGATTGTTTTTTCTGTTCATCCTAGGGTTTATTAGTTCTGTGTTCTCCTTGTGAAGCTTGTGCCTTGTTTTATTATGTTCCACGTGTTCCTATATTTTCTGAGTGTTGAATCCCTTATGTGTGATTAATGTTTCTTACTTTCACTGTATTCCACAGCGGCCTCACCGGGTTCAAACCATAGTGCGATAACATTCAGCATGCATACAAGGCTGCACCCCTGCCACACCTCGGACAATCGGACCACATCTCCATACTTTTCACCCCAGTCTACAGACCCATCAACAAGCAGATCAGACCAACATTGAGAGAGGTGAGAACGTGGCCACAGGGGGTCATATCTGCCCTTCAGGGATGTTCAGAGATGTTCAGAGAAGCTGCCATCTACAGTATGAACACACACTGTTCTTGGAGGAGTACTCAACCTCAGTTACCAGCTACATCAGCAAGTGCATTGAGGATGTCACTGTCTCCACTGTCTTCATCCGTGCAAACCATAAACCCAGGTCCTCTGCAAAGCTACACACCTTGGTGAAAAGACGCCAAGACTCTGTAAGTCCAAAGACAGGGAAGCTTACACTACAGCCAGCCAACCTGTCCCGGGCCATCAAAGAGGCAAAGCAGGTGTGAACTTCACAAGTTCGAAGGTCACACGACGCATGTGGCAGGGCATTCAGACCATCACAGGCTACAACCCAACACGTCTGGCGGGCAGCAGTGAGCCCTCCTTGCCAGGTGAACTGACTTCTTTGCACATTTTGAGTCAGAAAACAGGGAACTGGCGAAGAAGATGACCCCCTCCTCCAATGACCAGATATTTCAGCTTTCCACAGCAGATGCCTGGATGACCCTCCACAGAGTGAACCCGCGAAAGGCTGCAGGGCCTGACAACATACCTGGTCAGGCGCTTCGGGAGTGTGCTGATCAGCTTGCAGACATCTTTGCAGACATCTTCAATACCTCAATGCGCTCAGCCGTGGTACCAGCATGCCTTAACCACCAAAATCATCCCAGTGCCAAAGAAGTCTACTGTGTCCTGCCTCAATGACTACCGGCCTGTGGCACTCACGCCCATCATCATGAAGTGCTTTGAGAGGCTGGTACTGAGGCACATGAAAACACAACTCCCACAGAACCTGGACCCGCTACAGTTCGCATACCTCCGAAACCGCTCCACAGATGATGCCATTTCATCTGCTCCTCACCTGTCCCTCTCCCACCTTGACAAAAAGGACACTTATGTCAGAATGCTGTTTATTGACTTCAGCTCAGCATTCAACAAAGTCATTCCCCAGAAGCTGGTAAAAAAGTTGGACCTACTAGGGATAAACACCCCTGTCTGTAACTGGATCCTGGACTTCCTGACTCACAGGCCCCAGTCTGTCTCCATAGGATATAACACTTCCAGGGTCCTCAGACTGAGCACAGGCTCCCCGCAGGGCTGTGTACTTAGTCCACTGCTGTTCACTCTGCTGACACATGACTGTGCTGCTCAGTACAGTTCAAATGACATCATCAAGTTTGCAGATGACTCAACAGTAGTAGGTCTCATCACCAATAATGATGACTCTGTGTACAGAGAGGAGGTAAAACACCTGGTGGACTGGTGTCAAAATAACAACCTGTCTCTTAATGTTCAGAAGACTAAAGAGATGGTTGTTAACTTCAGTAAGAGCCCCGCAGCCCACATCCCACTGCACGTCAACGGATCCGCTGTCGAAATATTCAGCAATGTGAAGGTCCTGGGTGTGCACATGGCAGACGACCTTTCCTGGAACCTGAACACCACCACCATCACAAAGAAAGCCCAACATCGTCTTCACTTCCTTCAAAATCTGAAGCAGGCCTGCCTCTCTCCTCCCATTCTCACGTCATTCTACCAGGGGACCATTGAGAGTGTTCTCTGCTGCTACATCACTGTCTGGTACGGAAACTGCACTGCCACTGAAAAGAGGTCCCTGCAGTGGATCGTGAGGACAGCAGAGAGTGTCATCGGGTTGCCTCTCCCAGCCATCTCCCACCTGTACCAAAAGCACATCATCTGTCGTGCCAACAGCATAGTGGACACTTTTCACCTCTCACATGCACTGTTCTCTCTCCTTCCGTCTGGTAGATGGTTCCGCAGCATCAGAGCTGTAACTGCCAGACACTGCAAAACCTTCTTTTCTCGAGCAGTCAGAGCTCTCAACTCACTGCCACCAAAGGAATGTTAAACCCACAACACAGAAACACTGCAAACTGGACTTTCACACTGTGCTTATTTGCACACCTCAATTGAATATTCGCTCAAATATGTCTACCTCATGCCAAATTTGCACTTGTTACAACTGGCATGTCTTGTCTTGTCAACAGTATCCTGACCATAACTTGAACCTGGTATTTTAAATACTACCTGCACATTTCACTTGAACTCTAATTGCACATGACTACTTTGTATTGTCTCTGTCCTGTTTACTGTACATAGATAGTTAATTAGAACTAGTTCGTTTCTATTCATAAAAATGTAGTTAGAATTATTATTTATGTGAAATTTCTGTTTATATTCTTTAGTATCTTTTATATCTTTATAATGCACCAGGGACCTATGTGGAAGGACATTTCAATACATTGTATACTGTGTATATTGTTGTATTGACAATAAACCAGTCTTGAATCTGGAATCTTGGAGTTTCCCTAGTCTTGTGTTCATTAGTATAAGTCACTGCACCTGTTGCCTGATTTCCCGGTGCCGTTGTTATTGGACCATAAGTGGATCGTCACCCTCATTTCCCGCCTACACTATGCCCCGCCTCCGTAACAATATGGGGGCATATTCACCTGTTGTCTTACCATTTGATGATGATTTTCTTTGATGTTTTAATGCATGCCTGACCATTAAAATGCATAGTTATGTTACTAAGCAGATTTTACTGATATCATTATGTAATGCAGTGGACGTGTAGAAAAGAGCTGCATATGTTTACTTTTTCAATGCATTGTTTGTCTAAAGATGAACTTTTATTACATTTTTGTTGCTTGTTAAAATAATAATATTGTTATCTGGGAGGTAGAGAGCTGGGGTACCTGGAGGAAGCTCCACGGGGAGAATGTGCGAACTCCACAGAGGTGGGGCCATGAACCCTGATCCCAACAGTGGGAGGTGGGGGTGCTGACCACTGGGTCACCCCCACCCAAGACATACACTTCCAAAACAAGATACTTATCCAAGAATACAAGATTTATCAAGACCAGACAGCCCGATTTTGATTTTCAATATTCACGTACTGAGTTGTTCCAGGCAGCCCTTTGCCATCCTTTCTGTGGCTAATGGAACCAGGGCTGTTTTCTGGAGGAATCCGGACACTCACTGCCTCATCTGGCAGGAGCCAGTCGATTTTCCTGTGATACACAGTCATTTGGAACTGAGAGAGAATTCACATCCTCCCTGTGACTGGGAAACTGCAGAACTGAACTCCTCTGAATGTTTAACTCAAAACGAAATGCAGATAGAATAGCTATGATGCGGTTGCTAAGGTACGGTGGCTGATTAGTGTCAACGCGCTACAAATTCGTCAAACACTTTAATCAAATGACAACACGTGATCAACATTTGCAAGAGTGTGGTAAATTGACACATTGCAAATTCAGAAAACACATGTAAACCTTTTATTTGTGTAATACATTAAGCCATTGAAGTGACATGCAATCATGCATGCAAAACTGTTTTTGTTTTTTTTGTGTGTGTGGGGGGGGGCACTGAGGAGGCCAGGTGCAAACAGACAATCCGTATAAAAAAATAATGGAGGAAACGTCGTTCCATTTGCAAACAGAACAAATAGCACTTTTAAGTCTTTAACAGCTTGTTGAAATTCCCTCAGCTCAGAGAGCTTTGCATTTAGTGTCTGATACAAAGAGGATGACAGGTTCTTTACATGCAGTTATAATCTCATTACAGACCTTCATAGAGAAAAACATCGCTGATGGGCAATTTATACTTTCTGTGTGGCATTGTGACCTTTCATTGTCTTGTTCAGGCTCCCTTCGTAGCGTGAAGAGGCCTTTGCTTTGGCAGAGGATCCTGCTCTCTCTGCCCCCTCGCCAGGCCGCAGCGGCCGTCTATACTCCCGTCGTCGTTCGTTCCAGTCCCAGCTGAGCTTCCACTTGCATATTACTTGGCCTGAGATCGACTGTGCTATTTGCATGTAAGGGGTGGGGGGAAGGGGATCCTTGTCCCAGGACTGCACTGGAAGCTTATGGACTTTGGTACAAATCCCCGGAGGAAATGGACAAAATGTGTCCAGGACAGAAGAATCTGTAATGTGCACCATCTGCTGGATCCTCATTCATTTTTATGAATGCTGACGAGCTCATTGGAATGTATCGAAGGCGCTGAAATTGATACCTCTCAGAGAGGAAGAGACCTTTTTATCTCTCAAGCTTGAGGTTAGGGGTTTGAATCCCACCTTCGTCCTTTGTGTGAAGCCTGTTGGTTTCCTTTGGGTGCTCTGGATTCCACCTGCAGTCCGAAAAAATGCAGCCAAACTAATAGGCGCCTCTAAATTGCTTGTAGTGTGTGTGTATGTGCACTGTGATGGACTGGCGTCCCATCTAGGGTGTACCCGATGCCTTGGCTCGTATCCTGCCTAGAACAG
>JAODJU010000040.1:29541692-29554214 GCA_026776725.1 Gnathonemus echidnorhynchus
CCCCCCCCCCCCCCCCCAAACCCCTGTCTCGAATAACCAGCTGGAAGATGGATGGTTGGATGTTTTCCATTTTCTTTGAGCCGCTGATCCTTTCTGTGAGCTCCAAATACCTTCAGAAAGACTTAGCCTAGCGTAGCCAGGCAGTGAGATTTGTGTGCCGGTCATTTTCTGTGCATTTGTGCAAAAGAATGTGATCAAAGAACAAGGCTGTTTTTTCCCTTTGTTTGAATTTTAAAAGGTGTATCTGCCCTCTGAGTCTCCCAAGAGCTGTTATCAGTCAGGAGTGATAAAAAGCGATTTTGGATCTGGCCTGAAAATTTAAATGGGCTTTTTACGCCACACGTCTGAACATCACATCAACTTGCTGTGTGTTTCCTTCAGCTTCTACTACAAAAACAAGGCATTTTCCACAACACTGATTTTGAATTGTTTTGAAGCAATTCTTTACAGGACCACAGTGTCACATGCACTGATGTGGCAGTATAATTAGTGTTGTGTTTTTTTTTTTGTTTCTTTTTGAGAAGTAAAAGGAACTTTCTTTTACGTCTGGAAAGGTCCCTGTTTTTTATGTTTGAAAAGTGGGCACCAGCAAAAGTACGATCCGTTCTGTTAGGTCAGGGGCAGAAATTCAGCGGTTACCTTATGAGATGGGTGACGGGTCCATGATCACAATCATAAATAATTTCATGCCCTTCATGTGTGATGTATGTACATGTATGTAGATCTGTCAAGGCTTTATGGATCTGAAAAGTTACCCTTGCAAAACTTATATCATTCATGTTTTTTTTTCAAATCTTTTTTCATATTTTGTTGTAATTCATTGTTTGTATAATAGGAGTACAAGGTATACAAGTATGGTTGAGAGGCAAGTGGAAAACTGTGGGCGGGGGACATGGCAGTTTTGGGAGTCAGGTGACTGGGGCTTTGGGGTGCTTGTGGGAATTTTACTTACACAAAATTGTTCTGAGGGCAGAGCAAAAAATGATTGGTTCTGAGGCAATCAATCAGATTGTAGAGGAGGTGGGTCCAAGCAACTAGAGGAGGTAGGACCAACCAATCAGATGTCTCAGTCCCACTTCATCTAGTTGCTTGGATCCACCTTCTCTACAATCTGATTGGTTGCCTCAGAACCAATCATTTTTTGTTCTGCCCTTATCGTTCTGAACCAATCATTGCTGAGCCAGCGCTGTAAGCAAATCGAACGCACCCAATGACCGGACTGGGGAAACACACTGAAACGGGGACTTAATACAGAGGACTAATGACAACAACCAGAAACAGCTGATCACATGGGGATCCCACATGGGGATCCCACACGAGGTTAACGAGGGGGCGTGGCACACGGAAGGAGCGGACGATCGGGGCAGGACAGGGGTAATGTTGGGATAAGATCTTTTTCGTTTTGGAAGCCATTAAGAAAAAAATGCTCTTCTTGTTTTATCCTGTTCATTTTGTGTTTAAAAAAACAAATTTAGGTGTAATTTTGGGAGGCCAGGAACCAATTAATTGGTTTTCCATTATTTCTTATGGGAAAAATTCCATCAGAACTCGAACATTTTAGGATTCGATATGGATTAAGTTCGAGGTACCACTGTATTACAATTACAAATATTCCATTATGGGACCAAACAAAACCACCCTTTAATTTATGACTAAATGCAAGATCTTGCAAAAATTTAGTTCCAGCCATGTTTTACTATCGGAGGTTGGAACAGCTGGAAAAAGACCCCTGATTTGTGCTACATAATGCAGTGTTAATGAGTCATGCCTTCAACTGTTTGCGTAAGTCAGAGTGTGTCCTATGATGGCCTGGCATCCGGTCCAGGTCCCCCACCCTGTGCTTCCTGCAATGGGCTCCAGGGTCTCCTTGACCCTGCACTGGATAAGCTGTTGGAGGATGGATGGATCTTAAACAATTCAAAGCAGCTTAAAGTGACAGAAAGATAAGCTGTCCGAGGGAAGCTGTTCAGCCGAAAGCAGGAGCAGATTAATCCTAGATTTGGGGTGGGGGGGAAAAAAAATCGGCCAGGCAGGCTGAGGCAGAGGTAGCCACTTGCTGTGCCTCCTCGTCCCCCCCCCCCCACCCATACCTGAGCGGATATGCAAATCCCTTATCTGCATAATTGGCAGCCAGCTCCGCAAGCCCCTTACCCCCCCTGCCCAGGCAAGCCGCGTGTTCTGCCTGGTGTGTCCCGGCGAGCCACCCAGCTGCCAGGACATCGACAGGCTCGAGGAGAAACACGCCCTCGCATGTCGCCTGCGGCCTGCTGGCTGGAATCGCCGTGCCGCTAAGCTGTGGAGCCGCGGACGTGGCCAGCAAGCCGGAGAGGGAGCTGTGCCAGGACTCATCCAGAGGGCAGCGCTCGAAGGTCGGAGGGTACGTCCTTAACCAGCACCACCCACAGGAAGGTGTGGACTTTTCATGTTTTGCTGAGTTACCTCTCTCTAGGCAAACTGGCATCTCTGCATTGCAGACAGTGTATGTTTGTGTGTGTGTGTGTGGGTGTGTGTGTGTTATGTATTCATTACATTGTAGGGACCAAAATGTCCCCATAGTGTGATTACAAAACCTGTTATTTTGACCTTGTGGAGACATGTTATCGGTCCCCACAAGAGGAAACTTAATTTAATAAAAATCTGAGATTGCAATCAAAAAACTAAAAATGCCTGCATTTTGTAAACTAAAAAAGTCTGGTATTTTGTTTCGATACTTATAGTGTTGGTAGTAACGCAAAGAAAATTGAAGTAATGCAGAAATTACTTTCCCTAGTAACTAATTACTTCAGTGCCGGTGGGGATTAGCATATCTTGCCATAAATAGCCCCTGTCTGTGTACTCTAAATAGCCCTTATTGTACTGTTGGTGGTTGTATTTCCCGATTGTAGCTTGCATGTGTGTATGTAGCATGTAGCACCCATGTCTTGTGTGAACCCTGTCTGATCTTCGCATGTCTTTAGTGTCGTATAAATTACCCACCATGTGTGAGCTGTCCCATCCGGCGTCTGACCTCCCCGTGTTTCCCTAATCTCTTTGGTTCGGCCCCTAGGGTGCCTGCGTTAGCCCCGTTAAGGACTAAATAAAACAGCCTGGTTCTTCCCTGCAAGTCTCCTCGTTAATCATCGTTGTCGCGATGCCACGGTCTTCCCTGTACATTACTTTTATGTGCTGTAACTGGAAAAGTAATCAAATTACTTTTGAATGAAGTAACTAGTAATTGTAACTAATTTTCAGTAACTTTAACAACACTGGTTACTTAAAGTTAAGGTTAGGGCTGGGGAGGGGTTAATGATGTCATACTAGGGATTAGGGTTTTTCCCTCAGAAATGAATGGAGAGTCCCCATAAAGATATGAATACAAACATTTCAATGTAAACTCCTACTCTGAAACGCTGCCCCTGGGTTTCCTGTTTAAAAAGCATCACCCATTACACTGAAACTGTTTTCTTCTGTACTGAATGGTCTATTTATGACCTCTGTGACCTTTAGACACTTTATATGTGCATCATGTGTGTTTCTTTCTATCTGTGCATAAGTATGCATTCTCACGCATACCGGTGCATGAATTCGTATGCCTGTAATGTTTTAATAATGATGCATTGTTTACGAGGTACACCCGAATCATCTGGCAGCACAGACTGGAGGTAAACAGCAAATGGTGTCTTCTCACTGGTTTAATGTTTTACTCCAGTAGGAAACCAATTATCCCTGACGGACTCCATACGGAACTTGGCAAAGTCAGAACTGAATCTTCCATCACTGACCCGCTCCTGGTTTAAAGTTAAGAATGTGGCTGTTTCCTCTGAGCGCAGTCCTAAACAAAATGTTTCCTTTCTCATCTTATTGCCTTTTGCATCCCCCTTGTGCCCTCAAAGAAACTAGCGCAGAGTTTAACTCGCATGCATCCTGAACCCTGACCTACAGAATATAAAGTGAACATTGGAATTTGTATAGAAATACCCAGAACTTTGAAGTAAATATCTACTTTTTCCATCGTGCTTCTTCAAAGCTGTTTATATTTTCCTTGCCTACAAGACGAACGTGGGGGGTTGGAAACAGTGGAACGGATTGAGATTAATGAAGAACGTGTCTGACTTCAAAGGCCGCCATACTCGAGAGCACGCAGACAGGAGAAGATGAGGTTTGAAACCGGCTTTTTGCTGCGATCCACCCAAACACAACATCTAATGTATGCCTAAACCATCCTGTTGCTAGGTTACCGATTTCAACCTGTTACTCTGACAGGAACGCATAAATTGAGGGGAATTTAGCCAAGATGGGTGGTAAAGTAAATGTCCCAGTTTCAAATAATAATTATATACTGCCACAGACCTTTTCTGAGGCATGTATTTTATGACAAATTGGAGAACTGTAATTTTGTGGCTTTTAGACTTTTTTCATGCTTCTTAAATTTATGATAACCTGCTGCTATTTTCAATCATCTGAGTAGCTTTAAACATTAGATAATGTCTCTAAAAAATAAAAAGTATAATACTCAATGAAACTGCGTAGTTGATCATAGCCTGACAGTCTTCGATCAGTTGACCTTTACTCAGATTTCTGAACTTAAATTTTCCACCAAGGCAGAACTGGAAAAAAACTAAATATTTGAATTCCTTTTCAATTAACTCAGGACGACAGCATGAGAACAGCACACATCAGGGTCCTAAACCACACAGGTTCTGATGGATACCAGACAAGCCCTACAATCCAAATAACCTTCTGCCATCCTATCCTTTGAACCCTTTTACAGATCCAGTCTCCCTTATGTCTAGCCTGATGTCTTACTTTTGTGTATCCATATACATATTTTTTACCCGATCACAGAGTGAGTAATGTTCATATTTTTGTAGCCTGAAGAAGCTGCACTATTAGTTATAAAAAGTTGACTGTCTATTTTTGACAGTAAAATCTATTTTTCAGCTCTGCCAGCATAAACCCGGAGCGCATGATATGCTCTGCATGCTTGTATCCTCCACAGAAACACAATGATATGTCACAGAACCATTTTCTACACTCTGTCCAGTATGTTCCCTGCTGCCAGTCCGACGGGGAAGCCATTCTGTGCTTTTAGAGAAATACAACCAACTGACCCTCCCACCCAACATGGAAAAAAGGGAAGCTGCAGGGGTGAAACAGGACGTGAGACAGTGCAGATTACAGACGGACCCCCCTCCATTGCTTTGATTAGGCTGCAGGCACTGGCTTCCATCTGATCTATCTTCTACACAAGACGAAAAAACGAATGAAAATCCTGTATATATGCATTGCTGAATCAGACCAAGGTAATGACCTCACAAATTAGCCGAACCCCACACTGGAAATATTTTAAAAGAGCAAGAAATATCTGTATTTTCTTCTGTATTGTACAGAAAGGTGTATTAATAATGTAGGAAAAGAACATAATACACTCGACTTAATGAATATTTTAGAACACACACACACACACGTGTGTGTGTGGCTTTTAGATTGTACAGTTTTGTTCCCCAACGTACTAGCAACATGGATGTACTGCCAATGGTACAAAAATCTTCCTCAAAGTCCATATCTGTACCTTATAGAGTACATTTACCTACAGCTAGGGAATAATCAGCAGATCCTTGAGGGTTCGGTGCCAGTGACAAGCAATTGTACCCTCAAAGGTACAAATTAGTACTTATTTTCCGACAGTGTACACCAATCAGCCATAAGATTAACTCCACCAGCCTAATATTGCATAGGTCCTGCTCGTGCCATGAAAACAGCTGTAACCCATCGAGGCATGGACTCCACAAGACCTCTGAAGGTGTCCTGTGGTACCTGGCACCAAGATGTTAGCAGCAGATCCTTTAAGTCCTGAAAGTTGTGAGGTGGGGCCTCCATGGATCGGACTTGTTTGTCCGGCTCGTCCCATCGATGCTCCATTGGATGATGATCTGAAGAATACGGGGCTCAAATCAACATCTAGAACTCTTTTTCATGTTCTTCAAACCATTTCTGAACAAGTTTTGCAGTATGGCATTGCATATTATCCTGGGCGTAGCATTGCCATGAAGGGCTGTAGTTGGTCTGCAACAATATTTAGGCAGGTTGTATATGTCAAAGTAACATCCCCATGAACGCCAGGACCCAAGGTTTCCCAGCAGAACATTGCCCAGAGCATCACACTGCCTCTGCCGGCTTGCCGTCTTCCCATAGTGCATCTCTTCCCCAGGTAAATGATGCTCAGGTACCTGGCTGTTCACGTGATGTAACAGAAAACATGACTCATCAGACCAGGCCACTTTCTTCCATTGCTCCGTGGTCAAGTTCTGATGCTGATGTGCTCATTGTAGGGGCTTTCAGCAGTGGACAGGAATCAGCATGGACATCAGTCTGCAGCTACTCAGCCCCATATGAAGCAAGCTGTGATGCACTGTGCGTTCTGACACCTTTCTGTCACAACCAGCATTAACTTTTTCAGGAATTTGCACTGCAGTAGCTCTCCTGTAGGATCGAACCAGACAGGATAGCCTTCACATCCTACATGCATCAGTGAGCCTTGAGTGTCCATGACCAGTTCACCAGTTGGCCTTCCTTGGACCAGTTTTGGTAGGTACTGACTGCTGCATACCAGGAACACCCCACAAAATCTGCTGTTTTGGAGACGCTCTGACTCAGTCATCTGGCCATCACAATTTGGCCCTTGTCAAAGTCACTCTGATCTTTATGCTTTGCCATTTTTCCTGCATCCAAAACATCAACTTCAAGAACTGACTGTTCACTTACCTAATATATAATGGTACCCTTGACAGCAGGCATTGTTACAAGATGATCATTGATATTCACTTTACCTCTCAGTGGTTTTAATTTTATGGCAGTGTGTGTGTGTGTATACAGCTCTGGAAAAAATTGAAAGATCTCTCCATATCTCCAGCATTGTTAAAACCTAGTTTAATTCTGGTTCTGCTGGCAGAATTCTACACCGCAAGGCAGGCTGCTTCCAGGCTAAAAATGTCTAAGACCACAGTACACAAGAACAATGTGAAGTAGGAGACACTGGGAACAATGGAAAAACCAGCCAGGTAGAGGGCAGAAGCAACTTCCTAATGCCAGAGATGACTTTTAACTTATCTGACAGTTTCTCATGAATCGGAGGATGACATCAGGTGACCTTCAGCAGGAATGGGAAACATTAAGTGCAGGTGTGAAGTGCACTGCTAGGACAGTTCATATCAGGCTCCTAGAAGCAGGACTCAAGTCCCATAAAGCAAGGAAGAAGCCCTTCATTAATGAGAAACAGTGAAGAACCAGGCTGCAGTTTGCAAATATGTGTGTAGTCTCTTAATTCTTTCCAGAGCTGTACAGTATATAAACAGTATTCACAAGGCATTTTGTGGAAGAAAAAAAATCATTTGACGCTGAATAATTTCTTGCCAGGGACACAGTTAACAAGAAAGCATTTGAAGTAAGTTGTAGTAAGTTTTGTCGTGTCCAGGGGACAAGGGAGGGTAATAACCCAGTGAAAGATGATTGTGTTCATGTGAGTCATTTAAGTACACTGTACTATGAAAAGAGACGTCATCCTCATGAGGTTTTTGCTAATAGTCTGATTATTCTATTACAATTTTAAGTTTCCTTTTATTTATTGTGACTAATATGACTTGTGGAAATTTCAGTGTGGAAACATGTTAAAATTGGTTTATGAAGATTTTCTAACTAAATCTTACATATCCAGCGAAAATTAGTGCATACCAGATGTCATTGTGACCTGTTTGGATTTAAAACCTTTATAAATTAAGAAATGTAGTAATGTTAATGAAGATGGTTATAAATCATAAATCAAAGCAATTTATTTTTTATTTTAACTTTTAGAGACCACCTCTTCTCCAAGTTACAATATAAATAAAACAAGATCGTCTGCATATTTTTATTTAAATTGCCAGTTGCTAACTGATGCTTTAATTTCCAAAACTTTCCATAGTGTTCCTTAATTTTTTTTCCTCTTTCTGCTTTGTAGACTTTTAATTAACATGCTTATCCAGCCTCGATACTGTGTACTGATTCATCAGGATATATTTGTGAGGTGTCCTTCTTGTGTAAAAATCACCAGCCAACCATGCCTTGTCACCAATAGAAGGGCTGCCTGCAAATCAGCGACTCACTGCCGCTAGCTGACGTGGGGCAGCTGTGAAGAGCTGCACTGTAATTGTTGTAGTTATAAGAAGTTCCAGCCATGACCGTTAAGGCCAGGCATTTCCAGTCATTACCAGAGCCCCTCTGGCCATGATAAATGGCAGCCAGCCTGCACAGTGATATTTATTAACTCCCAGGACCTCATTTTCTGCTCCTCCCAACGCAATAACATTAGAGCAGGACAAAGTCTGAGCCACTGTGGCGCCCGAATACGGAATCCACCCCACCTGGGATGAGGACTCATAGCATCACAGCCAGACAGCAAACTAGCCATGTTATTGCCATGTCATGAGTTATTGCCCATGTCTTACAAGAGAGGAGTTCTACCATAAACTTATAGTTTAAATCTACATCGATGCACTTTAATAGGACACGCTGAACAGACTCCCTGTTCATCAACACCGTTTGTTCTGTTATTCTAATAGCCACAAAGGCAGTCAATATCATTTCAGCCCTTTATTCAATATGCTGATTTTGAGTATCAAATATTTTAGACGTTTTGTCTTCAGAGTATATTTAAAGAGATTATACGCTGTTTATTTAACTGCCTGTTGCCATTATGAATTTTTACTGTTCAAGTATCGCTACGTCGACCTCTTGGCAGTGGAAATACAATGTTCCACATAGTAGTGATGATTTAATCATATCTTCCCTTTGTCCAGCGTGTGACGGGCATCCCTCTGTGTCTGTCACTGCGTATCACCCGAACAGGCTGATAACACAAAAGCCAGAAGCTTTAACAAAGCACTGGGCCGATCCAGGGCCTTGTTGCTTGGCTGCATCTCCTTGTGGACCATCACGTCCCCGAAGCCACTTCAGACTGAATTTCGCTGCGCAGATTGTGAATAATGAGGTCTGGATTACCTGGCCGTGGTCGGACTCTGTCAGAGACACGTCTGCTGCTCAGGCATCCGGATGATTTCTCAGCGTAGTGGAAAACCATGGGCCCACGCTCATAACAGTTATATTATCATGCTAGCAATTCAAAACCCCCCCCGGAGATATGCCCCCTCCCTCCCCCATTTTTAATGAACAACATTACAAAATTTAGATTTTTTTTAAACAAGGTACTCAGGAGATATAACAATGATGAACGATGGGGTGGGGGGGGTTCTCGTTAAATTTGGCTTTGCTAAAATGTTCCTCCTTCAGGTGAATTCCCATGAGGTCTTCAACCTGTGGAGAGAGTTCATCTGCCTTTTGAAGATTTGATGCAGGGCATCCTTATTTCCAGCCTGCGTCATAATCTGATGTGCAAACTTGGATTTGAAACCACGTGTTCTGGCTCTGCCAATCACACCGCGTCACCTGGAAGAGCTCGTAAACCATGACTCCGTATGTCTCACGGGCTGACACGTGCACCCACTGTTTCTCTTAGCCTGGCTTCATGCATCGCACCCACCTCTGCTGAAATATGTTTGCAAGAAAAAGTCCCTGTTAAGGAGTGCTGTAACAAACCGGATTGTTCACGCGTCAAACTGGCTGGAATTTTACGACGTGGGTTGTGAGAAAGACTTCTATCTGCTTTAGAGGTGCAAGCGAATTAAGTCATGTGTTGTTTCAGCTCGTACCATGGCCTGCCAAGCCAAAGCAATTGAATCTCAGGCCATGGATCATGGTCAATGACATGCGGAAAACATAGCAGCTCTTCACCCTTCAGCCATACAGGTGTGGAGCCACCTTGTCACTCTTAGTATGCAACAAATTAATATCAGACTGCCATCCCGACAAGAATGTCTCCCGTTTTGTGAAATATGCTCCTTGGGATGGACTTCAGCCTGACCATGGGCTTCAGCCTGACCATGGCCCGCAGCTGTATAAGCAGTATGAAAGATGGATGGATGAAAATCGATATTAAACAGTAAGTTGTCCTCCCTGGAACGGCGTCATTGACTGAGCTTTGAAGAAAGTTATTCATAGCTTCATCACTGTATAAAAGGTTTCCATCCTTCTTTGTCTACAGGAGAGGGTGCGTCTCGCCCAGATTTGCTAATGTTCTTCCTGGCAACTATTGCTCAGTTTAACGTCAGTTATTGATGGGAGAAACCACCACCGGCTGAGGCTGTTCTGCGCTGTCAGTCATTTTAACCTACTTTCAGTTGCTGACATCATTGATTTTCATTGAGTTAAATCAAGCAGTGATTGACAGCACATGTTAATCCATGTTAAAAAATGGGCTCCACTCATCACCGTCAAACAAGCATATAGTCATGTAGTAAAATTATGGGTTTGAACCGCACCTTAAAATTTTTTGTTCCTAACTAAGCACGTAGCCAGGTAGTAAAATAATGAGTTTGAACACCCCTTGAAATTTGCTGGACCTCTCTGAAAATAAATTTCTGGATACATGTCTGCTGTGAAATATCCACATAGTGTACAGGACTGGTGAGGACTGCGAGTCACACCTGTGGACAAGACATGCACTAGTGCAGTGTTTCCCAATCCGGTCCTCGGGGACCCACAAGTCGGTCCATGTTTTTGCTCCCTCCCAGCTCCCTGCTAGACAGCGCACATTTGTGTTCCCTCTACTGGGAGCTGGGAAGGAGCAAAAACGGGGACAGCCTGTAGGCCACCGAGGACCGGAGTGGGGATGACCTTCTCACTCCATCTTCAGATGTTTTGGATCTGCTCCTATCGATCACACCTCACCCGACAAAGTCAGGCGTGACATGAACATACCTTAAATAATGTCTAACTTTAACTTTTATTAAGAGTGTAAGGTCTGGATCTTGGTAATCAAGCATTAATTACACAATTAGATGCAACATCGCCGGTTTGATTATATTAAAAAAAAATGCTTCTTGCCAGTGATTATTTATAGGTTTTATATACACTGAGGGTAGGTTAATAAGAGCAAAGGGACAGTAAATGTGTATTTTGCTGCATGGGCAGTGGGTGTAGCGCCAGTGGGTGATTTAGGGAAGGTAATTATGTAAATGACTGGCCGCAAACAACGTAATTAACATACAGGATGGGGAGCTGACAGGCTTTCCTGCTCACCCTCAGACGTCTCCTGGCTGCTGGATTCGGGAACTTCATGGAATTCTCTTCATCTGCATTTCCACCTCATTCCTCGTCTCCTAACTGTGATTATTAAGATCAGAGAGATCCTTCCTTGGATATGACAGTGCTTGTTTCAACGAGTAAGCAAGAAAATAAACTTTGAACTGAGATTTTTCTGTTCACCTGCAATTAAGAAGAAGTTATGTCCTTCTAAGGGTTTTTAAGGTATCACCAAGATTTCTGGCAAGGAATAGCACTCTTTGGCAACCGTGGCTTAATCTTGTAAGTCAGTTATACTCTCATCATGCTTGGTTATTTAGAAAAAATGGGCAGTAGGTCATACAGGTCATACAGTGGAGTTATACAAGGGCTCGTAAGGCTTTGGGCTTTTCTGTGTGGTTCTGCTCGATGTGGCTTAATGGGTTAGTTCTGAACCAGAAGTCTGCTTGTTTGAGCCTCAGCTGAATAACCATGTCTCTGTTGGGTGTTTGAGCAAGGCCCTTACCCCCCCCCCCAAAATGCCCCGGGGCTGCTGGGTAAATGGCCTAGCCTTGTACCTTTGTAAATGGCAAATAAAGTATCATTTCATTAGTACTCTTAAGCAAGGTACATTGGGACCGGAACAATTAAACAAAAGATCTGGTTTTGAAAAGAGGTACAAAACGGAAATCAGGATGAGAAGATAAGTGCCAAACATCGTGCATATCGTTTGCTGGCCCCTTGCTGTCCTTCTCCCTTAAAGACCAGCCATCTTTGAGATTGGCTCGAGTTGAGTGTGCCCTCTTTCCTAAGTGTGGACAGAGCTCTGCGATTTCACTTTCATCACCCAGAATTCCTAGTGAGTGTAGCATCTTCTAAGACACAAATGCCACAGCTTAAATAGTTGCCACCTTTTTTGGAAAACATAGTCAATTTTATCATGTAAACACCTTACAGATTTAATTGGTTAAAGGTACATGCTATTGTCTCACATGGTGCCCAATGGCAGGGAAAATTCTATTAAATTCCATAAGTAAAGTGACCACTGAAATCCTTGTCAATGCCTTTCTAAGTCTTGGGATGATCCTGCGAAAATGGAACGGCTACCTGTCCCATTTAAACACCCAAACTGAGTCTGGATCTTATTAGTTGTGCTGTTGTGAGATCCTGCAATAAAACCCTTGGTAAATAGTGAGCTGTTTGGGATAAATCTGTGTAATAGATATAATAGATGGCATTTTAAATGTAGGCATTGACTATAGTAGCCAGAGCCTGAGCTGGTTGTGAGAATGTTTTTGTTATGACAGAACCACAGGGAGTTTTCAACAATGAGTCTAATTCATATCCAGCACCTCAGTCTTTCCCCCTGGAAAAGGCCAATGCCCCCCC
>JAODJU010000040.1:29554223-29575271 GCA_026776725.1 Gnathonemus echidnorhynchus
AAAATGCCATTCTATAATTCCAGAGATTCTGCCCAGTAAAATTCCAACATTAAAAAAGCTGGTTTTTTGTGCTCCCCCAGACACGCTGGTCTGACAACCAACCATAGGTGAGCTTTACCATCATAGCAGTAACTGTCATTATAAAATGCAATATTACAGCGTGGGAAGCCCTTTCATTACCATTAAATACCATTAAATCACAAAAGCCCAAATTTATCCTCTCCTCCAGCAAACACTCTGCTGTGTTTAATAGGCCGATAATCAAATGGCATATCTTAGCCCAGGGAACCTCATGAATCATATCTAATCCGCTACTCTTCCTTCTTTTATGAGGAGAAAGAATTCGACAAACCCAATGCATAAATCATGCTCAGTCGCTCAAATAAGATTACCTGATTGTTTCTGGTTTCCCCTTATACATATAGCAAACTGCTCTCATTGGACAATGTGTGGGGTGTGGCTTCCTGCCACCCTACCAAATCACCCAATCAAAACATTCATCCATGACCTCAAAAATTTTCGTTAAAAATACTTGGAATTCAGAAGCATTAACTAAATTGGCTTCTTGTGTCTTAAGTTGCATAATGGACAAACTCAACCAACCCATATTCATTACAGACTTTAATATTGAACCTTTTTGTAGATATATTCACTGGAGGAACACCTACCAGTTGTCTACCATCTCAAAAAGATATAAAATTTATTACAAGCTGTATCTTTCTGGCAAACCATAACATCAATTTTGTTATGGCCGACGCTCTTCATCGAGTGGCATCTGTACAGAGTCATGCTTCCTGTTCTGTGATCTCCTGAAATGTTAAAATCCCCTCTTCACTGGAATCAAAGCTTCCTCTGTATTCTTACCTAAGACAGATTTTTCACGGTAGCAGATTACAAAACCAAGCATCTTCCACAAGACAATATACAGCCTATATTCAGAGAAACACAAAGCTATCCAAGTTTAGGATTTTATTGTGCAAACAAAACATCAACCTGTTCTCATTCATAGCTTCCTCCTCAAATTTCTGTTAATGAAAGTAGAGTGTTCGACTGCCAGGACATCTTTTGAATTTTACTAATCTTAAAAGCACAGGTGTACCGGAATGATTGAACACTGCCACCTTCTCTGCTGGGGACACAGACATGGGCTTCGACCGGTCCTTAATTCTTCTGCCTTAATGCAGTCCCCCCTCCACCCACCCCCGCCACTCACCTCCCCCCATTTTTTCCATCATGAGCTTTGCCTGTAAGGCTTCAAAACCAGGTGTGGAAGCAAAGACAGGGCACCGAGATAGCCGACACCCAGTACGGAGGGCAGGTCCAACACATGGCCACCACATCCATCAGACCGATGATAATCGCTTCCTTTATGATTCCTCTCACCCAAGGTTTTGCCATTCAGTTGTTGTCAAAATTATTGATTCATCCCCAAGAGCTCTACAGTAGGTATCACATGTAGAAAGTTTCCTACCTAGAAATCTCTTCTGGCAAAAGTTGTGTTGTACTTTACCCATTTTAGGTGAAATAGGTCTTAGACATTGTACACATAGGTGTTCAGTTACACCACTGTGTGAAATATTAAAGGCACTCTCTTGGTGTTTAGGGTCAGATTTAACTGTGAATATGACGCAAGGGTTGTTGTGTTGGCAGAGGATGCCAATGCGTTGAAGGCACAGGTTCACATCCACACAAACACACACTGAGAGCAATTTAGAGACACCTATCCACCTCACCCATGCGTATATATGGACCACGTGAGGAAATTCACAGAAACATGGAGCAGAAACAAGAATGTAATTCGCAGTGAGGCCACAGCGCTACCCACTGAGATGCAGCCTTGCCTAGGTGGTTAATGCAGTAGTTAATTCTGGTGTCTGCATCGCAATACTGCAGCAAGAACCTGCAGGATGCCGGCTGAATGCGAATCACCTGAACGCATTTCATTCAGCAGCTTCCTGAACTGGAGTCAATCAACTGATTAGATCATGTGAGTCAGGCAGACTTCATTTTAAAAACCCTGCACCAAATCAATCTTTCTCTGCTTTCTGACTGACTGAAACGACTCGTTAAACAAGAAAGAATAATTAGACTGTCCAGCCCAGTACAGGAGACGATAGTGTCTGAAGTCCATTAATAAAGTCATGTAACCATATTTGTAATAGCAAATCACAAGCTTTTTATTTTTATCTATGGTGGTCTACATAGAACGCTAACAGTTGTTTTCGATAACTGCATGTTTCTTGAATGTTTGGTTGGAGATGTCTGGAATCTAATTACTTTCATTGTTTTTAAACTTGTCTTTTACTCCATTGAATGTCAGCTCTTGTGTACTTAACATCTGAGTTGAGTGCAGTTTCCTCAAATTATAACAGTAATGTGAATCCATTGTCTTTTGTGCAAAAGACTTATATAAGTATAATAGCTGCAAGCTCACAAACACCATGCTTCGCATTCCAGGATTCTCATTTTATGAACGTTATTAAAGTATTAACTTTCTTGCATATCGGTCCAGAATAAATTTGGCAAAATCACAAACAATATAGAATTACTATTATGATTAGCTGTAGCCTGCTCATACTGGAAGGGGCTGTATAGCAGGAGAACTATATGAGAGGTGAATCTGTGTTTAATTACATCCTAAACAGGCACCTGTCTGACGGTGTTTTTAATTGCTGAGGTCCAAGCAGTAGCATGAGGTATGAATGCAATTCATGTAGACAAAGAGGCCATGGAGGGAAATGAAAGCAGAGCAGGATTGTTGTGAGGTGATGGAGATAATGTACACAAAACATTTAGGATCTCTGTGTAACATTGACACTGAACCATTATCTCAGTATATTTAGGATTAAAATCTGTCTGATGACTCTTGTTCACTTGTTGAAGGTGTGTTTTTCTACACAGGAGTTGTATATAGTGATATGGTTTGATACTTCTGTCTTTGTCAGTTTTGCAAGATTTCTTTTGCGATGAAACGATTTTCAGAACTGGCTGCCTCTGACATGATTGTTATGGAAAGTAAATTAATTCTGTGGGTCAGTTCCAGTTTCAGGGTTTTAAAGACTCGATCTGAGTGTTAAAAGGGACAAAGGAAATTCTTTTTGATATAGCGAATAAACTTGTTCTCCTATGAAGTTTCATATATGTAGCTATAATTGTAGGTGTGTGTGTGTGTGTGTGTATGTGCGTATGTATATGTATATGTAAGCCACATAGAATGTTTACTTAAAAACATTTTAATTAGTTACACAAAATGTAACACATTAGTTATAGGAAATATAATTGTAAATTTTAATTATGTTAAATGTTAGAAGAAATAGCGTCAGTATAAATTACACAGGCATAAATATTTTTTGCAAAATATTTGAATGGTGGTGCAGTGGTTAGCACTGTCACCTCATGCCTCTGGGCCCTGGGTTCGAATCTCCACCGGGGATCTATGTGTGTGGAGTTTGCATGTTCTGCCCGTGTGGTTGTGTGGTTTCCTCCAGGTACTCCGGTTTCCCCCCCACAGTCTAAAAACATGCTGAGGTTAATTGGAGTTACCAAATTGCCCGTAGGTGTGTGAGTGAATGGTGTGTGAGTGTGCCCTGCGATGGGCTGGCCCCCCATCCTGGGTTGTTCCCCGCCTTGCGCCCATAACTCCTGGACCCCCCGCAACCCTACATAGGACATGCAGTTTCAGAAAATGGATGGATGGATTTTGTAAAAATTCTGAAACAATTTAGTGGTGATATAGATTATATTAAATAAAACAATATAAGACTTATTTTAGAAGGAAAATTCAAGAGGAGGGAGATAATCTCTAAAATGTTATATTTTCTCATTTTCTATAAAATGTCTTAGAAGAAAGACACTTAATGTGTTATTCACATTTGCATAATTGGTGTTCTTTAAATTATGGAATGTTCCATATCAGGAACAATAGACACCTGTAATTAGAGCCTCCTGAATGATAATGTGGTCTGTATTATTTGCCATAGCATTTCAGGGAGGATAATTTAATTCTCATGGGGATCTCAGAAAAAGTATTAATTGATGTGAAATTAGCACGCCTGCCTTCAACTTGCAGTCTATGATTAATTACATAATTACTTTACTGAAGTAAATTGACCTTACATTCTAAAACGCATACATTCCCTCCCGATAAATGACAGGAGCGTGACATTTCGGGGTAGAAGTCTATCCAAAATTACAGTACAACATTTACATATGTATAATATGCAAATCAGCACTGACGTGGCTCCCATTTTGTGTAAAATATATAAGAGTATATGTTATGTAAAATGTATAACAGAGTGTCATGTTCGGCGGTCAAGCGAGCGGGTAAGCAGGCGAGTGGAGCCGGTCGGACAGGCAAACGGGGTTTATTAGGGGATTTACGGACAGACATCAGGACAATGCACGATAGACGTCAATGCCGGATCTGGCAGACATGGGGAGACGCGGACTCATATACACAGGACCGAGCAGGCTAAACAGGGCACAGATGAGAACAATCGGGGAAGCACACGTGGATAATGAGGGGGCGTGGCACACACGAGGATTGAACGGAGCCGGGCGTGACACAGAGTATATGTATGTGATTTATTTAAATAATATACCTGGCAACATTTGGCAAGTATGCATGAAGTGTGTAGTAAGAAGTGTGGCCTCATGTCATGTGACGGCTTCTCTATAAATAAACACGATACAATAAAAGGAGCGTTTTACTCAGTATGACACCCATCGATCCAAATGGATCTTTGCCATCGCATGACCATCCAATCAATTTTCAGCACTTGGAGATTCTCCTACATCAAAGGCTGACTTTACAATCGTGTCATTTGCGTTGTTTATGCAAAGCACTTTACTGTAGCCATTCAGATTGAGTATAACACTGGAGAGGACCATGACAGGACCTCAGATCAGCAGCGCTTGCTTTGCATGATGGTTTCCTTAAACACTCCACTTTCTGAAACTTTAAGACATGCTGTTAATACATGCAAATGAGCACTGACCCCTGCCAGGGTAGCCTACATTTATCAAACCACCCTGCACACCTGCCCCACTACTTAGACAAATGCGAAAATGTTAGAGGTAAAGTCTTATTTGACCTCATAAAAATGGCACGTACCACAAGCCGATAGCAAGGGGGTGTTCACATCCCTGTTTCGGAAAAAAACTTTCATCAGCTCCCTAGATGCTGTGAGGCCTGTTGTGATAAAAAGCAATAGAGCAAAGTGTGATTTCTGTTTATTAACTGTTAATTAATTATTACATTTGTGAAAAAATTACTAAGTAAACTCCATTGTCCATAATTAAAGTTCTCATGAATAAAAAAAAAAAAAATTTCATTATTAATTTTCAAAATATGAAAATGAATAAAATAAAATAAAATCAGGCCCTTAACTCTGGTCACATGACTGGCATTCAATATTGAATATTGCTGACATTTTCTCCAGATGATATCCTCTCTATGAATATGATATTGCTAAACCAGCCTCTCATTAGCCCCAAACCCTTAATAGCTAATTAAGTCTTTTGTTGTTTTTGCTTCGCTTACATTAAGGCCACATCGTTAGCAGGGGAAGCTAGCTTTTTCAGATTAATGTTAAGCTTCTTTGTGATAAACTGCCATTATTTTTGTTGCAGGCATATTATGGGCGAATTGCTGTATTAATTACTGCAAATAATTTAAACTTTCCATCTGCCTGTTTCGTGCAGGGAGACCTGTTAGTTGTGTATTTTTTAATCTATTTAAATATGGATTATTATTACTGATTGCGTTGCGACATGTGGATGCGGGAGACACACATGCACACGGCCTTTGATGTCTGGAGCGGTATAAATTGCCACAGTGGTGTATGTGCCTGGTACACAGCAAAGGGAATACATAATGATCCATAAACTCTGTGATCCAGCCGCCTGACTGTCGTGCTCCTGTGCAGAGCTCTATTCTGCTGCCTGCTTTTGTCCTGCAATCAAACAAAGGTCAAGGGTATTTTTGCTCCTTAAATATTGTCCACTCTATAATGCAGATATTTTTACACCAACATTGTAACGACGCATCTTTCCAGTATGAAGTAAACTGCTCCATTAAAAAATTTGATATTTTGAGCAGTGATTTTACACAGATACTAAAGAGATTTAGTAATGAGACATCAGCTGTGTTAATGTGATGAATATGCAACTGAGCCACTGAGGGCTTTGCTGGCTGCCGTATTCACCTGGACGATAACTGCCTGCTTTAGAGATTGCAGTTATGACCAATTTACAATCCAATATGTTTCCTAGGGATCACCGATAAGTTGCAAGTCAGAAAGCCAGCAGGATAAAAGGAGGGATGTTTGCACTACAGTGGTCCTGAGATGAGACCACTCTTATCATTTAAATTCAGAGGTGACAGTCTGCTTCTCTAAATGGAAAATTATCAGCTACCATTTTGTAAATTTAACCTTGTTTGGAACATTCTGTATTTCAGTGCAGAGTAATATAAGATTTCAATATGCTGAAAAAAATCTAGCCTTTGACACAAACCACATTTCCCAACCTATTTTTTTTTATAATTCATTATATCTTTATTTAGAAAATCAATTGTTCTTATTTAGTGGGAGGGAATCGATATTCTCTATTCTATATTAGGATACTGGACATAAATCTGTACCCAGGAGGCTGAATTTCTTTTCTCTGTTATAATTTGGAACTATAATTTCAAATATTTCAAAATGTGCTATATGCTCTAATAGAGCAAATCAAACTTTGAATCAAGTCAAATCAAATTGACCTGAAATATATACATATCATTTGCACATCATATGATGCGTAGAACGACTTAGAATGCCAGAGAAAATAACGCCTTTCTAAATTGCAAAGTTGGAAATGCTCTGTACTAACATCATATGTGGGCGAAAGGCCATTATGTTTTTAGATTTCTGGCCCGTTGTCAATGAACTTCTTGTGGGATTGTCTGAGATATCACAAACACATGTAGAGCTGTGAAAATCGATGCCTTTCAGGAAAATACTCAGTGGAGATATTTTTTTAAATTCTTGTAACTCTTTCAATGCTACTTTCTTTGTTATTATTACTAACCACATTTCAAGAGCACTTATAAAACACAAACTTTTGTACTTTTCACTCTTGGAAATATGGGGTAATGTTTTTTTGTAAAGATATACACACACACGCCACAGACACACGCACACAGACACACACACAGACAAAGAAAGAGCATGTAGATATACAGTACTGTGCCAAAGTCTTAGGCAGTCAAAAGAAATGTTTAAAGCTATTTATCTGGGTAGTGCACTTTTGCTCAGAGCAAAAAAACACAGTTTAACATTATAACATATGCAAATTAGGAATAACACAATAAAAACTAGTAAGAATTTCTTCTGTTCTCCAGAAATTTACTGATATCTATTAACTGGTAAATTTACTGGATGACTGGATGAGCACTGCCTCACTTCCCATACCTCTCCTCAGGGACACCCCAGCCATTACATGTATTTCACCACCAGCTCAATTAATTTATTAATTAAATTAGTTTTTAAAAGTCACTTTTTAATTGATTGGCTATACAAGGTGTGCTAGTGATCGAGTTAAGAAACACGTGGGTGTGTGAATGATTGCAGAAAATACAGGGTTGATTTTAACTAAGGTTTTGAAATGGCTAAGCTACCACATTTTGACAGGCATGCTATCATAGTTCTACACCAACATGGAGATCATTTAAGCGTCACTTTCTTTGGCTGCCTAAGGCTTCTGCAGTACTGTATGCTGAGGCTGGTTTAATGTGCCAGCATTGGGAATTTGAATTCTGTCTCCAGTCTGCTTTTCCTCCAGGAACTACTGTTTTTTTCTTGTAGTCCATATACTTACACTTAGGTGAATCTGTGTTTTTAAATTATAATCATAGTGCATCGCTGCATATGTGCCCTGTCATCCAGAGTGCCTTCAAGCCTCACCACAACACTGTACTGGAGAGCAAGACAGATTGATTTGGATATTGACATATTGAGGCAGGCCCTGGAGCTGTTTTTATTACTTTAATAACAGTTCGGCATATTGAAACAGTCAAGGAAATTTATTGAAAATCAGAGCAACCAGTGGCAACTGACAAAACAGAAGATCAAAGGTATGTTTCCAGTTTGCCAATGTATTGACTCTGAGCTTCAAAACCCAGTGTGTCATGGCATCCTCTGTATGAATGCTGAGAGCCTGCCGGGGAGGTGCCCTTTATGAGAATGCCATGGCACAGAGGTCACACCGCCGCAGATGGGCAAGATCCGGGTGCAGATCACAAAGTCACAAAAGATGCTAAATGGCTTTGGACGGGATGATACAACTATATGCACTCTGAAGTAGTTTCAAACATGAAAGGTCTTCAAAATTCTCATGTCAAAATGTAATAAAGATATGTAGATTGGGAAATTTAGGATAAAAAAAAGTCTATTACAGATGCTTGTGTCAAAATTAGAAGATGTCCATCTTTACAGTAAATCTGTAATTACAGTACGTATTTCACGAATGCTTTGTACAAAGCAACATACAAGGGTTCCAGGAGAAATTAAGGCTAAGGACCTAACTGGGGGCTCTGTGATGACATCACACTGCCAGGCCCCATAAAACTCTCACACCTATCAGTATGGATACAGCAATAATCTTAACACTGAAGGCAGGTCATATGAAAATGGCAAAAATAAAAAACAATGTACCAAAGAGAAGCCCTGATGTTATGCATGAGGGATTGAAATGTATTACATGTTCCAGGCTTGTCCAACAGCATCAGAACCCCCCCAGAAAGATTCACCATGCTTTGCAGAAAGATCAGCCAGCTGTAAAGATCTTCACCTTGAGACAACCAAATACAAACATAAAAATAGCATCTTTTACAACATTTCTCCCTTATTAACTGATGACATAATAAAATAATACTATCTTTTTCCCCTACTGAAAATGCAGTCACCTACCCATCTCTCCTGTAAGGGAATCTGTCAGAACTGCTTAATCCATATTAAGACCTGCTTCCTTACTCTGACGATCTTTCCATGACAATCAAATCACCTTGCAAAATTGGCCTGTTGGACACCAGGCTCTGAGGTGTCCCCTGTGAGCTAATTATTTTGCCAGATTAAACTTGATGATCTTAATTTAAGTTTCATTTTGGCCCACACGCCAAGAAATAATGACCTTTTTTGGCCTATAATCAGGGTGCTGTTGGCTGAAGGCTTCAAGCGTCTCCAAACATTGCTAGTAGCTGATGTTTCCTTGAAGCACTTAAAATCTCAACAACTTAAACATTCTTGAAAATTAATCACATCCCTCCTTACTCGCAATGCCTGTGAACTCCCACAATCCCCGTTTTGCCCCTCCAAACCAATCACGACCTGCCACGATCTCATAAAATTCTATCAAAAAGATAGAACTGTCAATGATATTTGGCCAATTTTATTCTAAGAGGTCCATAAATGTAGCTCATGTGCCCAAGACCTACATGTCATACAAGTTATCTTATTTCAGCCTATAATTCTCTTTGCACTCGAATATGTAGACCTGTGACCCCGCCCCCATTGAAGTCAACCTGTCAATCACGAGTGATACATGTTTATGGCCTGGGGGGGGGAGTTGCAGGAGGGAGAAATACAGTGACATCCTACCAAAAACGGGGGGCCAAGACGCTCACAGAAGCCGGCGGAGAGCAGAGAGGCAAGAGAAAAATTCTCTAAGCAGCAGTTTGACAAGTTTTTAATTATGCACTTGATCATTAACAGGAGATGACTGACAGCCAATCTTCCCACTGAAATTTAGTTTCACTCCCACTGTTTTGAAATTAAAATCACATCCCGGATAACGCAGGAACATTTTTGAATCTGTAGCTGTCCCAAAAAGCCTATTAAAGTTCTGAATTTTACTGTCAAGCTCCCCAAATCCCTCCTTCATTAAGGTGACGACAGGAATTCCACCTCTCGATTATTTAGTCAATGTTTTTAATTGCACTCTTAGTAATACTTCTAAGCACCCAGTTGAAAAATTACACATGGCTTCGGTTGGTGAAGAAAACAGATTTATGAAAATACTCAGGGCTCAAACAATTCATATATCCACCTGTTTTCAGAAACCACTTATCCAATTCAGGGTCACAGGGGGTCTGGAGCCTGCAGATGCAAGGCAGGGAACAATCCAGGATGGGGGGCAACCCATCACAGGGCACACCCACAGCCATGGGCTACTTTATAATTCAAATTAGCCCAGCACATTTTTGGACTGTGGGGGGAGACCCCATGATGACATGGAGAGAACATGCAAACTCCACAGTGCTAACCGCTGCAACGCCATGCTACCCCACTTATACACTCACTTTTCAAATAAAAATTAAGAAACAGTCCTAGATTTGGTTTCAGTGGTGTAGCTTAGGTAAGATAATTTTAAACCATCACTGAACCTAAACATTTTTCAGCCCACATCAGAAATTATTTCATTTTTAATGCAATAGAATAAAAAACAAATTATACTTTGCTCTCTTCTGAAAAATATGCAGATTTTGCTATATGGATTTACTGTTAAATCAAGAATGACCGAACACACTTTATACACACTTTAAATCTCCATAATTTAGGGGCGGCCATTCACAGCCAATTTCTGTTGAGGGAAGAACAAATATTGTAATTACAAGCAGAACACATTCAAAATGCAAACCATAAGACTTATATAGTGCTTATATATAGCTTATTATTCTGAAGGGTGTTTTTTTAGATTGTTCAAATCTGTCAACACTTTGCTTCATGGATCACTTTACAACTTTGATTTTTTTTTTCTTACTGGTAAAACTAATCATATCAAAAGATATGAAGCTGGTATCAAAGACTTAAAATAAACTTCTAGTGTTGGGTGAAAATTGTTACAGCAGGGCATGGCGGAGGAGGGGAAAGAGTGACAACCTGCAGAGCAGCTCTGAGACAAAGGGGTTTATTAATCAATCTGAACACACTGGGGAAAAGCACAAAGTACAGCGACCATGAGGGGTCACAAACAAACAGGGAAAATAAGGAACAAACTAAAGAAACTGCAAAGTAACACAACTAGGTAACAGAGCAACGCTGGTAGCAGGAGTCGGAAACAAAGCAAAGCTACAACACACATTCACATAAACAAAATGAGTGACGGAGGAACGGGGCGGAGGTAGACACTAATATAAACTCAGATAACAAAGGCAGGTGTGGACCGTCAGACAAATCAACCAGTCAACAAAGCAGCAGGACAATAAGCAATATGTGGAATGAAGCACAACTAAAAAACATAGGAATTTGGAAACATTGGCAACACTGAGGGTTGACACTCGGGCAGACTAGGAACAGAGCAAAATAAAACATGGCACACACACAGTAAACCAAAACAGGAACAGGAACGATAAACCATAACAGATACAAGGAAAAACCAAAAGCTAAGGATAAAATTAAACCAATAAATAAAAGGTCTGGAAGGCCTCAGGTCAGCCTTGAATACACAACCAGAGGAGTAGCAGCTTCTGAGCCACTCACTCGACCCATGAGCTACACGGTAACCCAGGCATCAGGGAAACACACTAGGGACTTAGGGCTACAAGACAGAGGAAACAGGATGGCTAGCGACACCTGCTGACCAAATGGGGACAAACAAATGGGACTGAGCCAGACAGGCACTGACCCTGACAGAAAATATCAGCCATTTTTTTTGACATGGTCAGATCATGTCCTCAAATATTTAAAGTATGCTATTATAAATGCTTGTTAAAAGAATCTGGAATGAGACCTAATCAGTCTACATGACCTTGCAAACCTTCTGTTGTTGAAAAACTCCTGAGACATTTCTGGCTGAAGCTTATCTTCTTCTTAACAGCGAATGTTTCACTGAATTATTTCAGCTGGTCTTCAGATCTCACTGTAGTCCAGGGACAGACTAAGACGTTCATTCTCTGATAAAAATCAAATCCTTATATTTTTACTTTTAGTCTATCCTAAGGCAGAACAGACCACTGAATTGCCTTTAACACATTAAAGTCTTCACTTCCCTGTAGTGAATCTGCTCACTTGAAATATATCTTATTTTCGGCTGAAATCAGACACCAATATAGTCTATATCTACACTAAAATATACTTATTCAGCTTGGATGATGATTTCTGTAAGCAATCAATTCAGGCAAATATGAATTAGATTTCAGCAGCACTCTGTTGTGTGGCCACAGTTAATCCCGGCTAAGATTGTGACCCAGCTGTTGCTGGTGTTTTCTTGGCTAGCAAGGCTAATTGTTGTTCAGATATTTTAGAATATTATTCCTGTGTTCCTTTGTTTGTTTCTCCCAAGGTATCTAGAATGACAAGCCTGTTGTGGTCAGTCTAGCCAAGTGTCTCTCAACGCGGTCCTTGGGGACCCCCAGACGGTCCACATTTTCGCTCCCTCCCAACTCCCAAGGAAGTGGGAGATGGCAAAAACATGCACCGTCTGGGGTCTGCTTTGAAAAACACTGGTCTTCCGATGGATTACATTATACTATCAACACACATGAGGCAACTTGCAAAACACACAGTAGATGATTAATCCTTTATTTGCCATTTGTACAAGCATAAGTACATTGGAATTCTTCTCTTTACCAGTCCTATCTTGCTCTCCATAGCTTGGGGGGTCACAGTGTAGAGTCAGTCAATGTGTAACATCCCTAGAGCTAAAGGTTAACAACTTGGCTGAAGGGCCCACAGACATATGGTAGTTTAGCTAATGGGGGGGCTTGAACCAACAATCTTCAAATAACAGGCACAGAGACTTTGCCCACTAAGCCATGGTTACAGGCTGGGGTACTGGATCTTCACACCAAATGATTTCCAACCCTGTGTACATTCATGCTGTCCAGGTAGTCATTAAAAAACTATTTAAACAAGTATATTTATAAAACTAGACTTATTAGTTAAAACAAAGAGTATATATTGCCTTAAATGCCTTTTTTAAACCTTGATTTAATTTGAATTTTTTATCTTAATTGTTTGGTTATAAAACACAAAACACTCCATTTGCTCTTATTTTAAAAGTATTGAATCAACATAAAGTGTGATATTTTTATTAGATGAGGACCATTTATTCAAGGATCTGAATCATAGTTGTGTTTTATGTTGCATGTGGAAAAAGGCCACCGTCCTGAAAATGCAGTTAATGGTGCCGTACCACCAACGTCAACAATTTTTATGAATGTCTTAAAACGCGTATCGAAAATATTAATGAGTAGCTGTGGCTGTTAAATGAAGTGAATTGAGGGCATCCAGTTTGCTCTTGAAAAAGTTGAACCAATTAAAAAGGTGCACTGGACAGCATTTCAAACCTTACTTCTAGATTGATTTTTCTTATCCTGGGGCTGCAAGTAAATTTAGTGAAAAATGATTAGAATTGATTTCATCAGGATATGCTGCAACATGACATTGAAATACATGCCTCGCAACATTAACAATAAGTGGCAAATACAGACTGAACCACTCCAGTCACCTAAAAAAGAGTTTGGTCTGATATTGAATGCCTCCCTCTGGACTGTACCATGTCTGATGCTGTTACTGCAACTGGATGGATGGATGGCAGGGTAATTACTGCTGCTATTCAAGAGAGGAATAAAAAGATTGCTTAAAATGTCTTTAACTAACTTGAAAAAGAATCTGCCCAAACTAATCTTATAATTCAATTAATCGTGATTGATAAATAACATCAAAGAATCTCTAAGGTGAGATATTGGGTATTGCAGCTGACGTGAAGTACAGCGAGATCTACTGGCAGCTGCAGGGGTGGAGTATAAACTGACTGCAGCTAAGTCGGACAACTTGTACTCCTCGTAGTGTGCGAGACCTGACTGCAATGGCCGATCTTGCGGCGTTGGCATTTTTCGTGGCAGACGAAACCGGCATCGTGGAAATTCTCGTGTTTTTGCATGAAAAATTCGGTAATTTAAAACTGCCTAAAAATATGCATCATATCATATTTATAACCTCATCCTCCTAGTTCCGGCTCACGCAACAGGGCAGATGAAATCTTAAAACAACTCCACAACTTTCAGATTCATTATTGTAATATAATATTTTTACTCAAATTTAAGATAAAAAGTGCCGTGATTTTAGCCTAGATAAATAAAGAAAGCTCAACCTGCGAGGGGAGGAGTAGCTGAGGCTGTGTCCATGTGTGTTTCAGACGTCCTTTTTCCTACATTCAGGTTGACAGTACAGTTTCAGAGACTTTATTCATTCCTCTAGGCTGCTTACCTAAAGGAAAATGTTTTGTCTCAAAAATGTGTTCACAAGAAATCTCACAAGAAATAAATTAGTTCTTATTGAGATCATTCCTGTGTCTTTTAAGGAGTCCATAAGTGAAATAATGCGAGATAAGAATACATTGAGAAGAAAATACATTTATTCTATCCCCTTCTCTAGGCATGTTCCAAAATTTATTGGGGTTGTGGATGATGTCATTCCTCTATACAATCTGTCAGAGTTTAGGAGTCATTTCCGTCTTTCTAAAGGACAAGTGGAGGTCTGTACGGCATTTTGAGGCTACTTTATTGTTATAGTTTATTATAACAATGTTTCCATGTTATCAATGGCCTGTTTTCTCATATTTACTATCCCAGGATGTCATCACTACACTTGATCCTGTTTACCAAAACCCCCTTAAAAGACAGTGTCCTGGCCTGTTTATGGACCCTGACAAATCACAAGTCCTACAGGGGTGTTGCAAGCCGCTTTAATATCAGCAAGTCCACTTTGAGGGTTCATTGCCATCAGTTCTGTGTGCTGAAAAACACTCACATGGCACATCATGTTACCTGGCCCGTGGGGGAAAGTCTTCGTAGGTCAGAGTTGGGATTTGCTAGGGCAGGTTTCCCAAGGACCGGATTGGCTGTCGATGGTTCCCGCATCCTGATTAGGAAGCCACACCTAGAGAACCCACTGGCATACCTAAACCGAAAAAAATATATATATATTCTATCATTCTGATTGGGTTTTGTGACAGCCCGAGGAGATTTTGCCACGTAAGTGTGGGCCACCCTGGTAGCTGGCATGATGCCAGAGCTTTCCGGCACACAGCAGTTGTTCAGGCTTTGGCGGAGGATCCCCGATCCCGCATGCCAGAGGGTCTGCACATCATTGGAGACTCAGCCTTCCCACTCTTGCCTCAGTTGCTGAAGCCATACTGTGACAACAGACACCTCACAGACTGGCAAAAAAATTAGGAACAAGAAAAACAGGAAACTGAACGGTGCTCGTGCGGTCATTAAACAGGCATTTGGAAAATCCAAATTCCGCTGACTGAAATACCTGCAAATGGACAGTATTCAGAAGATTAGTTCAACAGTGTGTGCCTGCTGTATCTTATACAACCTGTCCTGTGATCCTGGGGATCAGCACCCTGACATAATTAACAATGAGGCCCTGGATGATGACATTTATACACCTCAGCCTCTAAATGAACAAGCAGTACATTACAGAGATACAATATGCAATAGTTTATAAAGGCCAAACCACAGCCAAACAGCCCCTCATCCTGTTACATGTGCAAGCAACTGTTCATAGATATTAGCTCCGCCTTCGACACATTCATCCCTCAAAAGCTGATTGTGCAACTGAGTGGGTTAGGGCTGAACTGTGGCCACTCTCTGCAAGTGGATTTTGGATTTCCTGACAGAGAAGCCTGGGTTTGTACAGTTAGGTTGCAACACCTCCAACACTATCACAGTACAGGAGATCTACAGGACTGTGTACTTAGTCCTCTGCTCTTCACCCTGCTGACTTATGATTGCATACTGTAGCAGCACACAACACCAATCACATCATCAAGTTTGCAGACGATACAACGGTGCTGGGACTGATAAGCAGGGACTGCATATAGAGAGGAGGTGGAACGGCTGTTCGCATGGTGCAGAGACAACAAGTTATCTTTCAATGTTGAAAAGACAAAAGAGATAATCATTCACTTGTCCTGTCCATGCTCCACCCAGCTGTGGACAGTGAGCTGTGCCATTTCGTCTCACTGCATAATTCTATATGGTTGAGATGACAATAAAGTTCACTTTCACAAATTTGCCAACATGTGAATCAAGTGCATTTTATTGCTTTTTATGCAGACATTGCAGGAACTTTTGTATTACAAAATTTACCTTTTAATTGCTGTGTCTCACACTCGAGAACCCTGCTGTACCTACCTGGGGCAGGAGTGTCTCACACTCGAGAACCCTGCTGTACCTACCTGGGGCAGGAGTGTCTCACACTCAAGAACCCTGCTGTACCTGAGGCAGGTCATGGAACCTGGGTGCCACGAAACCTGGACAAATCAGCAGAGAATCTCAGTAACTATTGGTCCCTAGAGATCTAGACTGACTAACCAACTGCTGTCTTTAATGTAAATGTTATGAGATTAGAATCCCCAAAGAGAATGATGATGCGTGGTACAGTTTTATTTATTTATTCATTTATTTTATCTGTGCTGTACATTCTGCAAGAGTTTAACAATTTCTTGTTGGCCTTTAGCAATCTCCTGCAAGTTATTTGAAATTTGCCAAAGACTTTTGAGAATTTTCTTCTCAAAGCTTCTCCTCCTCCTCTCCTTCAGCCTTCTAAACTTCTCCAAATCTGGGCGCATAAGGGACTCCAGCACAGCAGCTCTCTGCTCAGCATGGGCTTCGTATGACTCAAAGAATGATCCAGCTTGGCTTGCTGGTTTCCTACCCGTGTCCCAGTCTGTAGCTGTTTTAGTCAAAACAGCAGGATCAGGCTCTGCTGCTGAAGGCTGAGGAGTAGAGAGGGGCATGGGGGTTACTGTGCCCTATGGGACACTCCCAACTCCTGACAAGCCAAATATATATAATCTAATAGGCACTATACCTGGTTGTGACTCTGAAATGTCTTGGTTTGAGTCCTTTTCCACAACGCTGGGGCCCGCTGAGTGTGCTGCTGGTGGACGGAAGCGAATGGCAGGGTTCAGGGGCCCCGGTGGGGTTGCAGTAGTGCTGGGGCCCGCTGTGTGTGCTGCTGGTGGACAGAAGCGAATGGCAGGGTTCAGGGGCCCCAGTGTTAAAACACGAGGCAGAGCAGATGATGTGGTAGTTATAACTGTAATCATTTTAACTGGTCTCCCATTGTCTAATAAAACGTTTTAATAAAAAGAAACTTTACCTTGCAACATTGCAGATAGTCTAAGCTGAGTTGCTAGAGTAGCCAAGAACTCTTTATCTGAAAAAAAAAAAAAAACAAAACACCATCCAAAGAGGTACAAGTATTGACAGTAGTGTCTGACCCAACTTGTCTTAAAGAAGTATCAGCAAATGAAAGATTATTGTCGTCATGGAGGCGGTTCCAGTTTGTGCAGCCGGCTGAGAGGCCCTGCACGATCTGTCTTAAGGCGTCTTGCTCTCGTGAGGTTTTTGTACCACGTGACATGGTGACGCGTGGTGACGTTTTGCAGCACCGGCTTAAGACGGACAGAAAAATCTAACCATGATGCATTGCATCAGGACCAGAATGCATTGCTTTAAGCCTGCGCTGTATGCAGCTGCATGAAGTCAGACACACCCATTAACTTAAATATTATGGTTGGACATTGACAAACCAATAGCATATGTTGATTACCAACCACATGGTCAACATTGATCCACTAATTGAAACCAAGCTCTCTGTGATTAGATGAATAGCTTGGCGGTACACAGCCATGGAATGAGATTGTGTATCGACAGTATCCGTTTGTTTTGTACTATTGTGTTTGTGTTTTATTTAGGGTTGTCTTGAGTTTATGTTTGTCTTTCTTAATTAAGCTCTGTCCCTTGATGTATAGTCTTTTGAACCCTGTTTCTCCACCCCTCTGTCCTTCAGGTGCTCCTCAACACACCTCCAAATGAACATAGTCACTCCTGTAAGTCACGTGCTTCCTGAGATACCGAAATTTAGCATGCCTCTTAGAAACTTAGCGTGCCAAACTGCTGCCCTTGTCTCTCAGTATTTGGTGTTTTTTATCTGATTAACTGGAGCTTTCATCCTAACGGGCATAGGTAGCCTAAAAAAATGTTGTTTCACTCATATGTAGCCACACATTTTTCATCTATAATCAAATGAAATCCCAGTAACAATATATTCGACATGATTTTTAATATAACATAGACCAACCCGCAGCCCTTTTCAATAAGCGTATAAAATGAAAATATAAAACTTGTAAAACAAACTATAACTGAGGATGAAGATTTGAATATATTTTATTCGTGTATTATTTATCCGACACCTCTGCCCAGCATAAGCGGTTAGAAGATAACCAGATGGATTATATTCTTTTTTATTATATGCTCAGTACTCAAACCTTCAAGCTGAGCCTGCTCACTGATTCAATGGCAGGGATTCTGTCTCTAAATTTCAGCTCAGCATTTGAATATCAGGTACCACCAGTGCTAGATCCTGGCAAGTGCAAGACAGGCAATTGCCCAGGGCTGCGTCTTCTGAGGGGGCAACCCTCCAGCACAAGTTTTTGGCGGAGGGGGCACTGGTTATGGGCCACATGGGATTCAACCACCACTGGGTAGCACAGCCAATCCTCCAGCGTCCCCTGGGAATCTTCCAAGCGCCTGTCATGTGACCACAGTCTTCTTTTCAGTCCGCTTTCAGGGACAGCTGAGGTGTTACACGCATGAAGGGTCTATGTCCATGTTTCACGCCTGCTGCCGTGACGAAACAGCAAAGGGATCCGGTCTGTGACTGAACAGCACGAAATCCACACAGACCAACTATTGCGGCTTTTTACCATATCTGGTGACAGACCGTAGAAGCAAATTGTTTCATGTACATTTGGGCATATAATAAATTCATTTTGTTATTGCATATTATTGAAAGATTACTGGAAGAGTCAGGTAGCCCTTTTGAGTTAGCAGCAGGGTTCCGCAGTGTTTCTGTAACTGGTAGCTTCTCTTGACATGTTCGGTTCCTGATCTGTAGTACCAGCAACCAAATCAATACCATTTCAAAGCCTGTAATGAAAATATATCTTTTAACTATGTTCATCTTAACTGGCATCGCTTAAGAGTCATTAGTCCAATGTGTCCCTTATCCCCCGGAGACGCACAGCCCTGTCACAAAGCGGGAAAGGGCCAACACCAGAGTGAATAAAAGAAAAGGTCAGACTGGTCCGCACCCGTCTCCGGATCTGACGCTGAGACAGGACAGGAAGGCAGCATCAGGTGATGGATGCTGAGGGAATATGTCAGTGGGAACATGGTGCTCCTGTCACCGGCCATCGTGTGGGGCTTGGGACGGGAGATAAGGCCTGAATAATGTATTAGGGAATCTGAGGCAGCCGGAAATGGTTCCTGTAGATGACAGGAGCTGTGAAACATGACTGTCTACCTAGATGACCTCCGGATGGTGTCATCGAAATGGCATGGGCCAGTGCAGGAAGAGAGGCCTGAGAAGACCAGGAAGGAGCCCAGCAGATCATCATGGTGAATTCAATTTTCCTTCCAACGCTTCTCCACAGCTCTAGAGCCCTGTAGTAGCATGCCTTACACAACTTCACTGCTTGACATTGAGCTTGGTGATGTAAGGCTTGCATGCAGCCGCTTGGCCATGGAAGCCCATTCCATGAAGCTCTCAGTGCGCAGTTTTTGTGCATTTGCGACTTCTACGCACTATGCACCTCAGCAATCGGCGACCCCGCTCTGTTACTTTACATGGTCTGCCACTTCGTAGCTGAGTTCCTGTTATTCCTAAATGCTTCCACTTTGCAATAATACCACTTACAGCTGACTGTGGAATATCTAGCAGGGTAGAAATTTTACAAACTGACTTATTGCAAACGTGGCATCCTATGATAGAACCATGTTTGAATTCACTGAGCTCTTCAGAACGACGCACTCTTTCACGAATGTTTGTAAACCTGACTGGATGTCAAGGTGCTTGATTTTATACACCTGTGGCAGTTTGTCTCGATGAAACACCTGAATTCAACGATTAATGTCCCAAGAATGTCCCTCAATGATGTAATGTCCCAATACTTACGTTTGTTTAGTGTAGATAAGGCTACAAACTCTAATCCTTAATTACTGATGGTGCATGACACCAAAGCAGGGGACACAAATCAGAAAGGGAATGCAGCTGCACAGGGAATGAAACTAAGCAAGGAACACAACCGTGCAGAGAATGCAACCAAACAGAGGAGACAACCATGCAAGGATTGCAACTCCGCAAGGAACACATCCATGCAGAGAATGCAACCAAGAAGAGAAGACAACCATGCAGGGAACACAACCACTCAGGTAACACAACCATGCAGAGAATGCAACCGAGTAGAGAAAACAACCACACAGGGAATGCAACCATGCAGGAAACACATACACTCAGGGAATGCAACCAAGCAGAGAAGACAACCATGCAGGAAACATAACCACACAGGGAATGCAACCAAACAGGGAACATAATCACGCAGGGAATGAACCGAAGTACGGAACACAACCACTCAGGGAAGACAACCATGCAAGGCAACTCAACCAAGCAGAGAACAAAACCAAGCAAGAAATGCAACCAAGCAGGGAATTCAAACATGCAGCCAACACAAATGATCCAGGAACTCAGTCATGCAGGGAAAGAAACCAAGCAGGGAACACAACCAACCCCCCCAGGGCCAAGACCAGCTCACCATAAATAAAGAAATAAAGAAATCCAAACAAGGAAAAACCATGTGAAACACATTTTTTTTCTTTCATTATATATAAATTTGCTAAATCCACCCAAATGTTTACAGCACATAGACAGCCATATAATTTATGCTAATTAAATGTATATTTTTGGTCTGTCAAAGGAATTGTCTCTGTTCAGCGTCTCCTAACACCTTCATTGGATCTTTGTCTCAGGTTTGTTTTGTCTTTATTGGGAATTTCACACAATCAGCGTGACAGACCAAACAGGATTCCATTTCAGCTGACAGCCACAGCATTGTGGGTAAATCAGAGGCCTGCACCACTTGGCAGAAAGGAGCTGGTGCAAAGTGGGTTTCCACTATGCTCCCCCCCCCCTCCGCCGCCGCCGCTGCCCC
>JAODJU010000040.1:29584623-29597131 GCA_026776725.1 Gnathonemus echidnorhynchus
GGGGGGGGGGGGGGTGCTACCATGGGATCGTCCATTTGCAGTTAAGCATAATGATATAGAGACTCCTTGAGCTGTCTTTGCATTCACACACGCCCCCCACCCCCCATGTTGATAACAGATACAGAGAAGGTGAGGGACGCCCACGCAGCTCCACCCGCCCCCTACCATGACCTCGTCCCCTACCATCACCTCATCCCCGTGAATCTGTCTACCTGCCTGAGCTGCCATTGGCAACAAGCCTCCCGTTGCCTTGACGATGATGGAGGTGAGGACTAGGGGCAGCACATCCAGCCTCGGAATGTGTCCTGATATCGGTGCAATAAGATCCAGTCCCCCCACAGCATGCCTGGCTTTTGAATAGTCAAAAGCACCTCAAAGCCCTGTGTATTTCTGACTATATGGAGGCGAAGGCAGCCTGCATGCATTATTTATTGGAATATATTTATCTGGAAGTGATGAAATGCAAGCACAGGGGGATCAAACATTCCAGAGATGTAAGATTTTCACCACCTCAAAGGCTGATTCTGTGAAAAATGTCACACAAATGATTATTCTGCACTCAAATTGGGTTCCTCTTCTTGCCTTTAACATTTAATTTTTTTAACAAGCATTTCTTGCAACTCTGAACGTAAACCAATTTAGACTTGTGATGCTTGCATGAAGCGTAAAGAAATTTGGTGACTCTTTAGATGTCATTTGACATTACACATACATCTTATAACTATAACAATAAAATAATTAAGTAATCAATAATATTATCTGTGTATCAATACAGTCAAAAACAATCAGAAAAAGTCAGAGCAATTTATCAGGACCAGTTTTTGGGTGTGTTGATTTCACTTTCCTATGGATCCTACAGATGTTTTGTTTCTTCTGTATGTCCCACGAATCGATGTTTCATCCTTTTGGTAGATCAAGGGCCTTGAGCGTTTGTTGTGAAGGTGACGTTATGTAAAAATACAAAGGAGACTGAGTGGCATTGAAATTGATGTTGGCACAAAAGCCAGCTCTGTTGATTTGAATATCCATTCAGGAGCTGCCGTATGAATCAGCGGCAGCCTCTCTGCTTCAGTTTGTCACCTACGCAAATCAAACCCGGCTTTGTAAGTAACCGCCGAGTACTTGTCCTCCGGAAAACAAACTGGAACTCTAATGTTCCAAGCATGGGTCTCAAGACAGTGATTACGAGATGGGCTCGAGGGTGCAACAGCCAGACCTTTCTGAAACCTGCTGCCTTATCTTGAAAGCGGGCCCGCGTTTCCACAAACAAACATACCTGTAAAATGAGGCGCTTAAAGTTGTTCTTGTCTAGACGGAGCTAGTTTTCTCCCAAAGGTAGATATTCACATGCCCTTAACCCTTGTCATCGCGCTGTGATTGATTGTGAGACCCAGAAACGGTTTTGTGATTTCAGTCCACATCCACGCCAAGCACCCCATCGATAACCTCTACGCATCTACAGTTTTCTATATTGTTAGAACTCTGCATTTCCGTAAACCTGCAAAACCCATACCTCATTCTTATTTTTCTTTCTATTCTGTGCTTCAACCCCCTGCCCCCCCCCCCCCCTCATCCAAAAAGAGCCCATATTTCTTTGCTTATGATAGGAATTCGCTCAGGACTGAATCTTAGGTTCTGTCATGTTCTTGAAATTGAATGGGTTAAGTGATATTGAGCTCTGAGAAGCAGACACATATCGACCTGCTGGTGAAGAATTGAAATCATATTCAGCCGACTGAAGAAAAAAGGCACTTCTGATATATACATGTATATTGTTACATAGATACAAACTAGACTTTCGGGGGCACGGAAGGTTTAAAAAATCAATTTAGAAACAATAAAGAGGAAAAGTGACACACAGAAGAACTGGAGAATGAAAATGTATTTTTCACACGTCTGACATCGACTCCATTACCCTCGTCATTGAATTATACATAATATACACTTGTCTTCTGAGTCACAAAGTCATTTAAAGCTGAGGAGATTCTTTTTTTAATTTATTACCAGTGGGTAGCCTCAAAGATCGCACAGAATAAACGGGGAGCGTTCAGTTAGATTAAATATTATTCAATTTTCAGTGCTGTGTGTTTTTGCGTTCTGGAACGTTCCAGAAGATTACACCATCTTATGTTTTCTGTAAGTGTTTCTTTAACCCCTTAGCTGGGCATTTTGGCTTCTTGGAAAGATACTTTAAAGAGTGTTCAATGCCGTGTGCAGATTTTAATGATTCAAGCAAATTTTTTTTGTTGAAACTATTACTGGATGACTGCTCGCTGGGTGCACATCAACACGAGTTGAGATGATTATTGACTGGTGCGGGCTAACCACTGCTCAAATGTATAACAAAATGTCTATTTCTGCAGTCACTCTATTCTGCCTGCAAAGTAAATGGCGCAGGTTATCTACCAGTTCCCTGAATGGTTGACCAGCAGTCTTACATTAATGCTCAGCAGTGCTTCCATTTTCTCCCCGTAAGGCTTGGATTTAAAGGGGTTAGGTGTCAAAGGGTGACTCTTTTGTCCAGAGGCAGAGAGAGCTTTTAAATTGTGTCAGACCTGAAGATACAGCAAAGGATCAAGACAGCTGCCTACCTAGCAGGCACTAAGGGGGCTGCTGGATTTGTGCTTTTGCTTGCTGGGTAGATTCAAGAGCCCAGCTGGAGTTGGGAGGGCACCTACCCCAGGTGATCACATTACGAGGAAAATCAGCTGAAAGCAGAGATCGTGCAGGAGCCTTCCACAACTACCAACAGGGTGTCAGAGCCTGGGAGGAGTTCACCTTAAGTTCTTTGCAAAGATATTGTTTCTGAAGGTGAGGTAGAGAGAAGCAAAAGACACTAATGTGAAGGACATAGGATAGAAATAGGAGAGATCAAACCAGACAGTGTTCTTCCTGAACGTAATTCTGTTAAATGTAGTTTTACAAATAGTTTGTACTGATATCAGAGGTGGAAAGTTCAGGTCCAAGATTTAGTATTCAACTTTCCACCTCTGACTGATATATCCACTCACAAAGATTTAGCCAAGGTAATATTATCCTATTAACTTATGAGTTAATTATTTAGAATTTGGTGATCAGTGGTCATTGTTGACACACCACAGCACATAACAATGAAATGCATCCTTGGAATTTAACCCATATGTGACATTATGACATGGCAGGGGGCAGCTAATTCAGTGCCCAGGGAGCAGTGCTGGGGTCAGTACCTTGCGGATCTGGGATTCAAACCAGCAAATCTTCAACTACAAGCGCACTTCCCTAACCATTAAGTCACCACTGCCTACAAGCTTAAATTAATGTATTTAATTTATCATCCCTCAGTACATATACATTTACACATGCAAATACACATAACACATTCATAATCATATATGTGGCCCATTGAAGGTCATTGTCAGAATTGCTTTTAAACTCTGTTGTGTTAGAGGATTTAACATATTGCAGGTGCTGGGGCTTTTATGTCTTCAGTATGTTACATTTGTATCCCATCACTACTAACTTTTGATTCTTTTCGAATGTTCCATTTGATCTGCTGTCATTCATAATTGTTTTTGTTTCCTTTTCATAGCTTGCTTGTTCAGTTATGTCTTATTTGCGATTCTCCTTCATTGTTGTTGCTGTAATAAATATTACTATATTCCGTTCATTTTAAAATAGCACCTTTCACAACACAGTTGTCTCGAGACACTTAACAAGAGTGTGTGGCAATTCATTACTAGTCCATGGACACTAAATTAGTCATGATACAGGAGATAGTGGGAAAAGTAAATAGCAGACAACAGAGGGTAAACAAAAACTCTGGTGTCCCCTCCAGGCATAGTTACATTATGTACTGCAAAGCGCATGATCGTGCTTTTATAAATGTAAGGTGCAAGCAAATACCTTGGTATAAATCACATAGCTGTTCATCTTTGTCTTATGCAAAACACTCTGTGCCACAGCCAAGTATGAGCTGTGTCTTAAACATAAATTACTTGCTTGCATAATGTTATTCCTGGGAGGTCTGTGAAACAGGGCCATCTTCGTGGTTTATAAGGGAGAGGCCCTTTAATGTCAGCAGAGAAAAGCAGCAACCTTTCCATCTCAACATTGACTGAGAAGACAGAATACATTATTATCCTGTCAAATGGTGTTCGACTTTAATTGAATGACCTGTGGAACAAAGAGCAAACAGGCGTTATTTTTACCTCATCGATTGATTTATTCCTTTAATTAAGAAGACAAAACAAAACCAAACTGCCCCCCAATATTTTAGCGAAAGGAAAGTAATTCAGGCCTATTTTCTTCTAAGCTCTTATCTCAGGCTGGGTGTGAGGGCACTAAGCCCTGCAGGGTCTGAAGCATTGTTCTCTCTTAGCCACTGCTGACTGATCAAACCCGCAGTGATGCTCATATCTGCTCGCCTCGCCACTTCCGAGGGGCCAGAGGCACACCGCCTGGGGGTGGCGAGGCATCGCCAGCCAGCTTCTAGATGCTTCCATACGGCTGTCCCTTGAAGTTGCTCGCTCACCTTAGGCTGCACATCTGACGGCCTTGTTAAAATTCCATTCACACAACATCCTGCTTTCGTTTTCCGCTGCCAAAAAAGACTCTTAACGACCACCTTTTACATCACTATTATACTGCTTATCGCAGATCGGCCCAGCTCCGGATTAAAAACACCGGATAATCGGAGGCATTTAAATCCACTGAAAGTGTGGTTTAAAAGTAAAAAAAAAAAAAATAAATCTATCAAACACAAGAGCGATATTGCAGTGTGAGTTTTTAAAATTTTTATTTTAAAGTCATTCTGGATTTTGAGCAGCAGGTGTGAGAATATGTCTGCTTTTGAGATAAACCATTACATAAGGCTTCCACCCCAGACAGCCTGCTTGCTGACACTGAAAGCTCACCTGCATGGTTGGTCCGCTTTATTGGAACCAGCAACTGTTGTGTAACCTGCCCTCTGAGTGACAACGTGCCAGACTTCCGACGGCACCGAGTCCCTCTGCAGCCGCCTCACCGCTTCGTTCCACTTTTCCGTTCCCCCGCCTCGCCAAGACGCATGCCTGTAGATTTACACCCAACCCTTGATGGGGATCAGCAGCTAGGTGGCAGCGACGGGCCAATCTGTCAACCCGCAGGCCACTTGTTGGGAAGATCAAACGGGGAACAGGTTGCTGAAAAAAAAACTTTTTTGCATCTAACCCCCCTTTTGTCGGGGTCCTGTTCTGACGGGCTGGGTGTGGCTAACAGGCAGGCGAACCTCCTCCTCTTCCAGTTCTTCCTTTCACTAGATCCCCTGTGCAGCAGTCCCATCACAGGCAACTATGACCTACAGCTCCCCCTAATGGCCACATGCCTGAATATCCCACCACTAACACCAACTGCAGCATAACACCAGGTGGTGCAGAGAGAGGTAATGGCACAGAAGGGCATTCTTTTAGAAGCAGAACCACGAAGCCTAGAAGCCTGCATGGAGAAGAAGTGGGTGATTGGAAACCCAGTCTATTCCTGGACTGTTTAACTTTACTACTGGCTACATGTACTAGAATATATGTTTTTAACATGCAGCCATCACTGTCCCACAGCCCCTCATTTTCCAGCCAATCCTATACTAGAGCTGGCTCCTCCTCCAATCAGTTTCTCAGCTGAAACCAAAAGCAGCTCTTTTCTATGGACAGAAAAAAAACATACAAAAGTCACGATTTATCTCGATTCATGTGTGGTACATATATCTGAAAGTGTCTCTCAAATTATTATTTTTTTTTACTTTCCTTCTCACCTTTATTGTTTCCACTTAGAAGTGTGAAAAAAAAATGAACATGAATTCATTTCCTCTTGCCATGCAGAGATAATAGAAAGATAGGAATGTGAAATATCCTCCCCCCACACTTAGTGCTGCATGCAGATTGCTAAAGTATAAGGTGGGGGGGGGGGGGTTGTATTGCTTTGTATTAATATTCTGTAGTGTTTTGTTTTTTAGTTTGACTCTCTCATAGACAACACTGGGTGGGTTGGAGACCAACTCCCATCTTTCGAGAAACCAGATTTAATGATGAAACTTGTTGTTTATCCGCCAGTCTCTCCCTATAACAACATCGATCGAGGATCCCACTAGCTACACTGGAAAAAAACAAAAGAAAAAAACAAATGTTTGCTTGCTACCTCAATTTGGGTCTCAGTGACAGATTAAAAAGAGACTGTGGGATTTCAGCCGGTGGTGCAGCCCACAAATCAATCTCTGCATAGCTTGGGTTAATTCTGACTATACTGACCTCTCAGCTAAAATATTTATTTAACCAAAAGAAATCAAGGGAATTCAGAGATTAATGATCAGATGATGATCACAAACCAGCAAAATGAATGTCTTTCTCAAAAATCTTTCCATAGGTATTGCAAGGTTACAGGAACAATATCAAACTGGCAAAAGGTCTTTCTCTGCATTAAAGCTAAGAACATGTGGTCTGTGTGTTTATGAGTTATGGTCACCTGTGAAAAATAAGCACAGAGCTTGAAGAAAGGGCATCAGAGGGCAGAGTAATGGATGATCCAGTTCCCCTTAATCGCAGCATTTCAGGTGCTGGAGTTTCCCTTCTGCTTCAGCCATGCATCAAGCTTCAGGTTCCATACTTGCCCATAAAGTTGATATACTGACAGTGTCTCCAGCTTCAGCGGGGGGCAGGTTTCAAATCAGGGTATGCAACAATACCCTCATCCACAGCTCTGATTGGGAGCTGTTAGGTGTTCAAGGAGTGTCCATTGTGCTGGATGGATGTGGGAATATGGTGGCTGTAAGCAGTGCTGCAATGGAGTGAGTCAGGAATGAAAGTCATGACTCTGACGTCACTGTCTCTGTCCATGACTGTCTCTGTGCTGAAACAGAGTCAGGAAGACATATCACTACTCTGAAACCACTGTCTCTGTCCTCGGTGCTGAAACATAGTCAAGAAGACGAGTCACGACTCTGTAGCCACTGTCACTGTCCTTGGTGCAGAAACAAAGACAGGAAGACAAGTCACGACTCTGTAGCCACTGTCTCTGTCCTTGGTGCTGAAACAGAGTCAGGAAGACTAGTCATGACTCTGAAGCCATTGACCCTGTCCTCTAATAATTAAAGGTTATCCACTACGGTCATTGTCCTTGGTGCTTAAACTCCATGAACAGGACAGCAATCATCATTCCATAACTCCTGCATTCCCACTTTTTTGCTCTGTTCTCTCAGCGTAGCATAAAAATATACACTTCATTGCAGCAGTCCTCAGGTTATTTCTTATATCTCAAAGTGAAGTGGACAAAGAAGCATTAATGTAACCTGGAAGGGTCATGTTTAAACATACGAGTACAGAGCGCTGAGCTTTCAGGCTGTGATGGGAAGGAGGCTTCAATACCATGTTCTGGAAAGCTGAGAAGGGTGGGAGTGAAAAGGGCAAATGGCCCATTCTCTGTGACTTCAAACAGAATAAGTGGGATGAATGTCTCTGACAGGGAAACGATATCTCTATGGCGACAGCAGCCTTCTCCTCTGTGCCGAATGCTTCAGTGTAACTTCTCATGAAAGGCTTTGAAACAGATCATTTGCCTTGCAATCTTTAAATTGTAGGACAGGTAATGTTTCCTTATTTTATATTTAATCATAAATCCAAGTGCTATAAAAGTTCCCTTTATCAGTATAGAATATTTAAAGTGCGGCTATAAATACACACCTTTGTATGTTTTTATTATAATGTAACAGCAGCCAGACAAATGTTTTCATGTGTGTTGAGTTTGCTTTGCGTGGAGATTCATCAGTAATTTTCAGACCCGTGGCACAAACGGTAATCTCTTGTCGGGAACAGTGACCTTGTCGCTCGCTAGAAAAACGTAAAGGTCATCATGGATGTTACGGAGGGTTTTGAGGCAAACTCAAGTCAGGCACCATGCCAGAGTCCTGAGGTTATTCGGAGTGTACGTTGCATTTAATCGCACACAGATGCTAATTTTGCTCGTGTGAGTCATTAGCGAGCTCCTGCTCGCGGGGCCTTAGATTCTGCCCAAGCAAATAGTCATTTTCCTCGTGGCACAAATGCGAAAGAAAATACGTTGTTTTTTGTTATTGCCTGTCCCATAAATGTCACTCCCGTGTCCTGCCTGCTAAAGATGAGAACCTTCCAGATGGAGAAAAAGAATCTCCTACAGGGGATTGCAAAATGGGCCCCAGGAGGTGATGATCACGTAAATCCTGCTGGGACCTCAGAAGCCTGATTCACGAGGCTCATAGATCCCGAAGGATGTTGCAAAAAGCCACAGTTTGTTATTCTCACTGGCATTCAGCATACAGCAGTGAATCGCCTTTGGTGTTCGGCCATCTGTGCTAAAATAAATTCATCCTGCTTATGGGAATTTGCATGGAGACTCTACTATGGGCATTAGGGTATAAATCAGCAGTGCTAATTTAACACCAACGATTCAATTTAGGGCTGCCTTGCATTTTAGCGTTCCATGGTGGGACTCGCCGGCAGGTGACAAAAAGTATTCATTTTGTGTCAGCTGAGTTGGTTTTGTAGAGATGTTTAAATCGAAAAACAAATACTAAGGTTTCTGCTGATAAAACACATTTTTCTGTTCCACTTGAAATTATAAAAACTTAATTATGCCTTACAAAGAACTTAATTTTGAATAATTAATAACTAACAAATAGTTCTTAGACCCCAAGCAATTAAGTTTTGTCAATTGCATTTTTTAAAGCCAAACTAATTAAGTCTTGTCAGGAGAACATATTTAAGGATGGCAAGAAAATACTTTCTTTAGTTTTCCGAAGAAAATATTACACGACTTTGTGAAATATCCTGCTGTTTTCCCAACAGGCCATTTTAGTGATGGACCAGCCAGGGAAAAGACATGCTCTCAGGGGACCCCAAATGGGCATCCCCATGGCAACAGACACACCAGGAAATAAAAGAAATGATAATGATTTTCTGTGAGGAATTTAAACAGCAAAGGCCCTCAAACCTGGCCGCCGTAAGAAGATCAGCCTGGGATCTGCACCATGCCGTCAGGAAGAGGCCTGTCAATGGCCTGTGCTTCGCTTTCAATCCTGAAATGGAAAAGAATAGATCTTTCCTGGGCTTTTGTGTCATTCCACAACATAAACAATGGCTTTTGAGAGCCAATTGTTCAGTGTAAATTAAAGGTGCCTCTTTGTCTCTTCATATTTAGCAAAGCATTCATTCTGGCGCAGACGGATGCCGAAGCCATTCGCGCTTTCCATCCCCTGACCTTAGCTCAGTCACGGCACAATTAAGCCACACTTTGAATCATCTAATAAGCATGGAGTGCCACGACTCTGAAGGTGACGCGGCCCTCCACGTTCGTTTGGCCCCGGTGTTAGCGTCACGTGTCGGGAAGGTCACAGGGTCGGGGCTGCAGTGCTGGAGTGGAACTATATCAAAGCACCTAATTCCAACTTATAGCAGATATGCTAACTGGACCATGACTGAATGTTTTTCAACTATTTCTTCAAATGGAGGACAAAACACAGCAGGTTAGGGCCACCATACACGTTGTGCTCGTGTCGTCCTGAATACCACTAGGTTGTTTTATGAAGTAGGAAGAAGAATCATCTACAGCAAAGCACTGGTCTACTCTGGTACGTAAGGAGATGAAACCGCACATATTGTATTGACACGTAAAACCACACGATGATCACGACGTCGTATTAGTGATCAAACATGAGGCTGATATCATTTGGTTTAGCAGAGATCAGTTTGGTTTTTATATCGCGCCTTTCACAGCACGGCTGCCTGCATATGGTTCATATTATTTATTTTGCTTTCTTGAACACAGCTGCAAGCTCATCTTTTTTGCTGCTCTTTTTATGTTTCTGCTTGTCCTTCTATCAGTTATTCGGTAACACTTTACGTGACAGGGCACAAATACTTAATAACTCAGTTACTACTGAAGTACAAATCATGAACAAATCATGAACAAATATAGTCATTAGCTGAGAAAAAATATGATTCATTAACGATGAACAAACATGAAATTGGTATTTTGCTGATGTTATTCAATACTTGTTCCTTTCATTAGTTCACAAAGGTTTACAGAATTAATAGATATAGTAACAAATATAGTAAGTGCTTGGGATAAAACATGCATCATGTTTCATTGATGATGAATTAACATGAGATCAGTATGTAACTAAGACTTAGTTTGTGGTTAATTAATGCATAAGTAATAGCATAACACTTTATTATTTGTGCCCCATCAAGTAAAGTGTTACAGATTAATCAATGAGGACGTTTCCTGACAACGTAATGAAGGCCCATCACGAGCGACTCGGAAGAACGTGGGGTTTGGGGAGAGTTCTCTTAAAGCTTCTGCGAGCAGATGAAATGGAGCCACGGACAGATCTCCATGGAAACGCTAATTTGGTGTAATTACATACTCAGTTATAATAAAAATAATTAGAGCAGATGCGTGTCTATTGTGGTGAAGTACCCCTCCACTGTGCCTGCCGGGGATAGCTCTGTTTCAGCACCGGAGATGCTGGCTCAGGCAGTCATGCAAGACTAAGTACTGAGCGGCCGCGTTAACACTGTGGTCCCCAGGGCCTGCACCACAGCTGGACGTCAGCACCCAGCAGCCCCCTCTCCTCCTCTGTCAGAAGCAGTATCAGAGAGCTACGTACCCCCCCCAGGAAACTCTGAAGAAAGTGATGACATTCAAAGTCTGTCACAAGCCATTAAAAATGTCGGTAGACGATGGGATCTATTATCTCAGACACTCAACGCTGAGAGTCTGCAGCGTTGGCATAATTTTCAAAAGAAAAGACAGCTTGGCTCACACCAGTGATGTACAACAATCACATCCATTTTTCAGCCCTCCTTCTACAGATTTATGGTGCCCACATCAGCGCTCAAGAGGCACCACAAACATGAGAGGTAGACAGCTGTATGGTAAAAGCTGAATGTGAAAAAAATTCCTTTCCCATCAAGCTTCTGCACCTCAGGAAGATCATCTCTTCCCTATAAAACCACACTGGATCACATCCATTTTCCCGCTCTCCTCCTATAGATCTATGGGCTCTGTGTCGGCGCTCGATATGAGAAGAAGTCGGCTTTATGATAAAAGTTGAATGAGGAAGATGATTTTCCCATCCGCACCTCGGGAGAATCATCTCCCCCAGAGCGATAGCACTCAGAGCGGCTGTCGGTCTCACCTGTCTGGAGACCTGTGCCGTCTTGTCTCCCTCACCTCATTCCCATGCTCAGCACCATCGCCCATAAACCTGCAGGATATCTAGCAGCATAATTCAGATTAAGTACCGTAAGTGCCTCTCTCTCAGTGGCTTGACCTCCCGAGAACGGTAGCCACGTTAGCCCCGAGCTTTGTGCCCCCTCTGCCTCTCTGACTGCGTTACCATGGCCACTTGTAATTACAATATATAACTATTCAACTGAGGCAACTTGTGCTTTTTGGTACGGCTGTGATATATACAAGAGCTGCAACCTGTGTAGGACTCTCTCACTCCAGGTAAGATGAGTCATGTGACATGGAGAGGAGAGGAAGGAACAGGGTTGTTATTTGGGACAGGAGTAGATCTGGGTGTATCTACTTCTGAGCAAATAAATAAAAGCATTTATATATATATATGAATTCTGTGGATGTATATAAAGAAAAAGTAAGCCCTTACAGTGGGATAGTGGGCTGCCTCAGTCCCACCTCCCCCAGGACCTTCATAAACAAGCCTCATGACATTGGATTGTAATGTTTTGTGGTAAAAGTAACTTGACAGAGAATTTTGTACAAATGCTTCAACAGCCTATGACAGCAAACAAGCTGAAATGTTCGATCTCATCCCATTAAATTAGGCTTGTTTGGAAGTTAGTCAGATTTTATATTTTGGATTTTATTGACCATCTTTTTTCCAGGCAGTGTCTTCTTTGAGAACCCACAGTTCTGCATTATGATGATTTTTGTGTGCGGAGTAGACGTTTAAGGAGGATCTGTTTATAATTCAGGAATCATCTCTATTGCCAACATGGAAAGGGAGAAGGAGATTAATGTTTCTCTTAGTAAATAAATATGACATTTGCGGTAGAGAAGATAAATGTAGATCTTTGAAGTTTTAGAGAACAAGTGAAGGCAGGAGAGGCTTACTTTAAAACAAAAAAAAATGTTTCTTCACTGAAGAAGGGTGGCGAGGGTTTGGATAAGAGATCGCTTTGTTGAAGGAGGCAGTAATCTTCAGGCTCAGTGCCATCCATCCATCCATTACCATCCGCTTATCCGGGGTTCAGGTCGTGGGGGTAGCAACTTCGAGAGATACCCAGACCTCCCTCTCCCCAGCTACCTCTACCAGCTCCTCGGGGAGGATGCCAAGGTGTTCTCAGGGCAGCTGAGAGATATAATCCCTCCACCGCGTCCTGGGTCTGCCCCAGGGCCTCCTCCCTGTAGGACATGCACGGAAAACCTCTCCGGGTAGCTGCCCAGGAGGCATCCGCACCAGATGTCCAAACCACCTCAACTGGCTCCTTTCGACGTGGAG
>JAODJU010000040.1:29598616-29614438 GCA_026776725.1 Gnathonemus echidnorhynchus
CTCATTTCGGCCGCCTGTATTCGCGATCTCATTCTTTTGGTCATTACCCATAGCTCATGACCATAGGTGAGGGTAGGGATTTTTGCTTCCGCAACCGCCCGAGCTGCGTTCCGCCTGGCCTGCCGGTACCCGTCAGCTGCCTCCGGAGACCCCCAGGCTAATAATTCCCGGTAAGCCTCCTTCTTCAGCTTGACAGCCCCCCTCACCTCTGGTGTCCACCATCGGGTTCGAGGGTTTCCGCCACGACTGGCACCGACCACCCTGCAGCCACAGCTCCGTACGGCCGCTTCCACAATGGAGGTCCGGAACAGTGTCCATTCAGACTCAATGTTCCCAACCTCCCCTGGTATGCAGTTGGAGTTCTGCCAGAGGTGCGATTTAAAGATCCGGCGAACAGGAGCCTCTGCCAAACATTCCCAGCAGACCCTCACTATGCGCTTGGGCCTACCAGGTCTGATCGGCTTCCTCCCCCACCACCTGAGCCAACTCACCACCAAGTGGTGATCAGTTGACAGCTCTGCCCCTCTCTTTACCCGAGTGTCCAAGACAGAAGGCCGTAGGTCAGATGATATGATTATGAAATCGATCATTGACCTGTAGTCTCAGGCATGTTCGTACCATGTCCACATATGGACACCCTTATGCTCGAACATGGTGTTCGTTATGGACAAACCATGCATTGCACAGAAGTCCGATAACAGAACACCACTCGGGTTCAAATCAGGGAGTCCGTTCCTCCCAATCACCCCTCTCTAGGCTACACTATCGTTGCCATGTGAGCGTTGAAGTCCCCCAGCAAAACGATGGAATCCAAGAAGGCCGGGTACTCCGAACTGTCATTGAGCACAAAAGCGCAGATAATGCACTGATCTGTGGGGCTACCAGTAACCCTACCCCAGCCTAGTGCCTCTCACCCGCCGCAACTCCAGAAGAAAACAGCGTCCAGCCCCTCTCCAGGAGAATGGTTCCAGAAACCATGCTATGCGTTGAGGTGAGCCCGACTATATCTAGCCGGTGTCGCTCAACCTCACGCACAAGTTCAGGCTCCTTCCCCACCAGAGAGGTGACATTCCATGTCCCGAAAGCCAGTTTTGTGAGCCGGGGATCGGACCGCCATGGCCTCCCTTGGCCACCCAATCCACGATGCACTGAATCCCTGACATTCCCCTTGCGGGTGGTGGACCCACCAGGGGACAGTCCCGCGTACCTCTTTCAGGCTGGGCCCAGCCAGGCCCTGTGGCCAAATCCCGGCCACCAGGCGCTCGCCAATGGGCCCCTACCCCAGCCCTGGCTCCACCCTAGTCCGAGCAAGGGAAACGAGACCTTGCTATCATTCTTTCTCATCAGGGGTTTTTTTCCGGATTGCTCTTCATCTGGCCCCTCACCTGGGACCTTTTTGCCTTGGGAGACCCTACCAGGGGCTATTGCCCCCAACAACATATCCCCCAGGGTCACTGAGGCACGCAAACCCCTCCACCATGATAAGGTGGCAATCCAAGGAAATGCTTCTCACTGAAGAAGGGTGGCGAGGGTTTGGATAAGAGATCACTTTGCTGAAGGAGGCAGTAATCTTCAGACTCAGTGCTAAATTACATTTATGGCTCCTTGGAAGGGCAAGCACCTCTATACACTTCTGTCACATTTAGTTGTTTCTGATCTTGATCTTTGAAATAGATTTGATTAGGAGCTGGTTTGTCAAATCGATATAAAAAGTCTTCAGTGAACTTTCAGTAATGTATTAAAATTGCAAAGTGTTACATTAAAGAAAATATCCTGACCCTTTGTAACTGTTTGGCTGAATTCGGTGTAGTTTACCTCAACAAGTCATTTTTTTTGTTCATGCACTTGGTGAGTACTTAGCAGGTAAATTTGATGAATCACGCCCTTTAAAGCAACGTTTCTCACACCAGTCCTCAGGGACCCCCAGGTAGTCCACATTTTTGCCCCCTCCCTGCTCCCAATAGGCAGTGTCTGGGGGGGGGGTCTGCTTTAAGCTGCTGCATGAAGATAAACACCCTAACCCATGGTCCCACAGTATGAGCATGACTTTCATAAAGTTTCACAATGAAGACAAAGTGACTTCTACGCAGTTCGGGGATCTGGTTACAGGAAGGTTCTGGGACAGAAACAATACCTTTCCAAGTCTCCAAGGAACTGCACAAAAAGGGCAATGGTGAGGTGGCAGGAGAAAGAAAACATGAGGAAGTTATAAGATATGGTTGGTGGTCTCAGGCCAGGCCGCAGCATGGTTCCTCTGCGGCACAGAGACAGTGGGCCCCATCTCTGCCTTTAGCAGCAGAGGCTGGAGTCTCGCTGGGATTGAAGTGAAGGTGAACGACCGGTACTCTAGCAGGAAAACCTGCACCTTAACTAGAAGAGCCATCCTAAGATGATGCTTGGTTTTCAACACGACAGTGACCAATAGCTCATGTAGAGTTACACTGCTCTGGCTCCCATAAGGAACAGGCAGGTGTCCCAGTCAGTTTGTGACTTTAATCCCGTTAAAAATTACCCAGAATTTATGTGAATTACCATCACACAGCAGGAAAGATATTTGCAAGCAAATAGTAAGTAAATTATGCTCTGTCATGATGCGCATTATTAAAAAAATGACCAGAAAGGCTACTGGCTGTAACAGCAGCCAGCAGAGGCTTAGTGACGAACCAGAGGATGGTTGTTTGTTTACTATTTTCTAGTGAACATCACTGGAATGTCACACCTCCAAGATTGTGGGTGTGATCGCTGCTCAGGTTCTGTGTACAGCTTGCACGATTCTTCCATTTATTACAGATTCTTCCCTCAGTTCAGACACTGAGGTGGGTTAGAATCTTTAATCCATGTTTTCTGATGAGCCAACATCCCTGATAGGGCACACCCTGCACCCCATGATGGGCCGGCATCCCTGATAGGGCACACAGCACGCCCTGTGATGGCCCGACATCACTGATAGGGCACACCTCACAGCACCCTGTGATGGACCATCCCTGATTGGGCGCACTCCGCACCTTGTGGTGGCCTGACATCCTTGATTGGGCTCACAGCACACCCTGTGATGGGCCAGCATCCCTGATTGGGCACACGCCACAGCATCCTGAGGTGGACCTGCATCCCTGATTGGGCACACAGCGTATCCCATGATGGGCCAACATCCCTGATAAAGTTAAACCTGCACCATGCACTTTCAGTTTCTCAGATAACAAATCACATTAACCCTAAAGTATTACATCAGAAGTTCTAACAACGTCCAAGTTTCTGTCCTTAAACATTAAACTACTTGCTGATGTTGGAGAGATCAACAGGCAGCTTCCAATAGTTACATTAAATGTGCTAATTTGACTCCAATATATTTTTAAACCATGTTTAATCAAAGAAAACTAAATCTGTCTGCAGTATTTTCATTTGAAGATCATATTTCAATCATACTTCCATTTAAAGAAAATGAAAACAGAGACTATAAACTTAATCTGCAAAATAAATAATTTGAATATTATAATGGATACACTGAGGTGACAGCTGACAATCTGACACATTTATAATGAATTTGTGCCATGAACCCCCAATTTATTTAGTGATTGTCACTGACAGTATGTACATTTCACAAAATACATAAGTGCAAATTAATCATGAGCAAGAAAGATAAAATGATATTGATTTTAATCAACAAAACAGTAATGTTTTTGTTGCAAACTGCTATCTTTCAAGCTACATTTGATATTCATCCTGGCTTCTTTCAAATGACCACATCAAAACCAAGATTTTAAGTCTAGTCTCTTCTGATTGTAGAGAACAAATACAGTGGTACCTCAGTTCTCGAACTCATTAGAACTCAAATTTCTTAAAAGTTGAACCAGCCAGAACTACCTAGAACTCTATCTTTATCTCAGAAGTCAAACCGTGAACGCTGACCTAAGATAACTTGTAGGCGCGGGGAAATGAGTCACGTGGCACGTCTCTCAGCGGAAACAAAGAGTAACGCTTCAGTCTCAGCCTCGCATTCGCTGTGATAGCATCGTGCATGTTTACACTAGCTGAATACAAATATTTAGACAGTAAAAATACATTTAGACAATGATAGACAGTAACAGTAACATCTAGTAACATTTAAAAATAAAGATATCTTATTAATTATTTTAATATTAATAATAAACCATTAATACATTTAATTATAATAATATTGTCGTGCCCTGCGGGGACGGGACGGAGACAAAGGCGCAGACATCAGGGTATCTGGGAATACGGGGTTTAATTACAGGTAAGGCAGGCAAAACGCAAACTGACAATACAATGACCGAACTCCGGAAACAAACTGAAATGCGGACTAAATACAGCGGACTAACGACAACAGCCAGAGACAGCTGATCACACGGGGATTCCACACGGGGTAAACGAGGGGGCGTGGCACGCGGAAGGAGCGGACGATCGGGGCAGAACACATTGTTTTTTTAACTTTACACATTGCTTGGATACATTTATTTTCTTACATTACAAATTACTGTTTTGATAAATGTGCTTAGATGTGTTTAGTACAGTATATGCTCTTCTTGTTTTTTCCGGTTCATTTTGTGTTTAAATGCTAAAAAAAAACATATTTAGATGTATTTTTTTGGGGCCGGGAACCAATTAATTGGTTTTCCATTATTTCTTATGTGGAAAGTTCGATCACAACTCGAACTTTTTAAGATTCGATCCGGAGTTCTGAACTGATTAAATTCGAGTTCTGAGGTACCACTGTATTTGTAGGAACTTGCATATTGGTGTGCAAAGGTAGGTCAAACGGAGGGTGACAGCTACCCAGCCCCCCACCAATAGGAAAATGGTACACATGTTAGTGCATGAAAGAGGATTACTATGAAATCAACAAATATAACAGATGAGTCCTGGGGGTCTCTCATTATGTTTGTTTTGTAAATTCTAGAAAATTGCCTTCAAACCGGTACAAATCCTCTCAAATGAGTCATATTTTCAAGCGCTGTCATGTGAGTCTTAGCCCGATCAACAGGATACAGACAAGTTGGAAATTGATCTGGAAACATGTACTGAGAGAGTCAGATACAGATTTTTTTTCCAAAACCTCAGTTGTTGGAAAATGTAATTATATGGCTGTAATTCATTCATATCTAATCCATGCAAACCATCTTTCTCATGCTGGATGATGCAGTAGAGGACATTTTTCCGGGAAGATTTTAATTTTGGTTCATGTGGGAAGGTCCTTTGGTTTTTCCATTCTTCGGAGTAATGTTCTTCCTTGTACAGAAACCACAAATGAACCCTGACTGGGAAAAAAATAATAATAACAGGCACAATAATGCTCACAGTCTGTAAACAAAAATGTCACCAGCACATAAATACAGAAAATTGCATGAAGTGAAAATAGTCTCCGTATTGATCCCTTGACGTTGTATTTTCCCAGGAGAGTCATATTATCGTACTTTGGTGAATACTTTGTTCTGAAGAGGTGTGGACATTCAAGTCTCAGTTAAAAATAACTTGATTATTTCTCTTTATTATGTGTATTTATTTTAAAACCAGCAGAGGATTTCAGTGAGAGAGATTTTGAGGGATGTGTGTGGTTTATTTGGAGACAAACTGTTGATCCAGTCATTAAATGATTGCACACTTACAGCTAAAGAGATATGGAAGGTTTCCCACAGAGTAGCTCCAACGCCACCTCAAAAACAACAGGAGCGGATTGAGCCACGTGTCCTCACATCCCTCGAGAGTCAGAGAGGGTCCGTCCCCTGGGAATAAAGCACAGATCCAGCTGGATTAGCATGCATGTGGATGCAGCTCTGGTTGGACGGTTGCATGACCTACAGGACAATCAGTTCTTTATTCTACCACAGCATTCGATAGGGCAGAAGGGCTGAGTTTGTGGGAATCTGTTTGAGTCCTATTCAATTCCAACCATTTACATGCAGTGTGTTACATAAATCACGCTAAATTAATAAATCAAATAAACTGTAAAAATTTAAATCATAACCCATGTCGTGTGATTCATTCGGACTCCGCTTTTCATCATCCAGATTCTTTACGTGACATGAAAAAGAACCAGCAGCACATGTTTTTTGCAGGATAAACATCATTAATAATCAAACTTACAGCAGATTTCGCACCAAGCCGGACATAACAAAGTCCCTGTTCGGCTCTCATTGCCAAGGATTGCTGAGTACAACTCTTGACCAAACCCTGTACTTGACCCTACCTGGGATCCAAGGCAACAATCATAGTCACACAGGGGCAATGACATTGACATCAACGTACAATTCACCTAATACGTTTTTCAAAATAAAGATTCTAAAACAAGGGCTGGCGGCATATGATTAATGAGCCAAAGTTGTCACCCCCTACCTATCTGCCGCTCCTCTTTCCTCCCTAGCGTGGCCCTAATGAGCTACACATGTCACTCGCTTGTCTTACCTCTCGTTCCTGTCCTCATGTCAATCACTCCCAGCTGCCTCCTGTTTCCATCCCCTCGTTAGTTTTGTACTTAAGTGCTTCCCAGTCCATGGCTACCCAGATCTGTAATTAATGTGATATTTCCCATATTGTCTGCATTTTACCCTTTCTTTGTTCTTCCTGTTTGGGCCCCTTGTGATTCCTTTGGTTTGCTGTTTTGCTTTATTTTATTAGTTTAATAAAGTCTCTTTTGATTGTTCTTCCCCTCTGCTCCTGTGTCCTTCATCCCACTCAACACAACAAAAGTTCATATAACCTTAATATGATCCTGTCGTTCAATAAATCTCAAATAAGAATTAATTTTCCAAAAAAGGCAGTCATCCTAATTGGCAAAGAACGTTATGTTCAATTATTTTTAGTATTCCTCTCAGAATGCTTGAATATGAATGCTATTTGGCAGGTTCACTGTTTGTATTTATGTAAAAATGTGTGGGCGTCATCATTCAGTCTTGCTTCCGAGCAGCTGAGCGTGATCTCCTGGGCTGCAGTTGTTCCAATTCCCTTATTGAATTATTCAGGTCTTAATCATGGTCCAACACCACTCCTTTGTGGAGGCAGCCAGCTGTGTCACTAATTATTTTTCATTCCTTTTTTTCTTTACTGACCTTCCTTCCAAATAGTCCGGACCCCGCCGACAAGACTGCAAATGGTTGCCGGTGCCGACGAAAGCCTCCCCTGTCATTCCTAATTCCCGCGCACCGATGGAAATAATGGAGGTGACCCTGAAATGCATGAGGTTCATTTTCTTGAAGGACAGGCGTGATGAGGAACGTCGTCCCGTCATCGACAATTCGAACCTGTCCCATTCCATGGGTTTATTTTGCAGCGGTTTTCCCAGCTGTGCTGAGAGTCTGATGGAGGCCTACTTATTTTTAGAGCTTATGCTTTTGAGACTCTCTGACAGATATCAGTCACATGCACGACACGTTGGGCATCAGAAGCCTGCCTTAACCCCTCATTCTGTTAGCTTTGGGGACCCCAATCCTACATGAAGATGAGTTGCGCAAAAGTTCCAGCCATTCCTTATAATTTCACACATTCTACCTAGATGGACTTTAGATGAGCAATTTATCAGACTGACACCATAAAACCACTAATATACACACCTCCAATAACACAACCTACAGGGAATCTTCACCTTCCCTCTAATAATCACTGCATACTACCCAGCATCAATACATATTAATAACATTAAAAAACCAAAAACCTCTAATTATGTCTCCATTTCTGATGCTCTTACATAATACGTAACTGCAGTAACCCTTGATTCTTAATTAAAAAATAATAGTATTGACATACCTACCAACACGTATTAGCATGTATTTTACATCTAGCTGTTTCATTGTTATATAGTGCATGTTAACAGGGACTTTTGCTTCTTTGTTTGATGATTGGCTGAGTCTTCAATCGGACTGATCTTTCATTGGTCCACAAAATGGTATTGATCTCTAAAGATGCCACATGGCATAAAGGGCACAAGCTATCATCAGGATTGCAGTGGCCCTGTACCCACAGGGCAGGAGGATTGTCTCCAAGGAACCTGTGTATTGGTATGTATCCTACTTGTTTTATTCTGCTTCCACTTTAAGGGCGGGTAGCACACAAGGTGCACAAGAAAAAATAAAGGAAAAGAGTTTTTATGTAAATAGTCATGACAGAGTACACGATTCTCACCTACCTAGAGGAAACAATATTGTAATTTTTTTTTCCTTTGCATATACAGCAAATATGAAGTATGCTGCTGGACTTGGCCTAGATTAAGTCAGTCTGCACTAGTTTTGTATATGTAGGTAAAGCTAGTTGCTGAACCACGGATATTAAAGTACAGTAGCATAAGCACCGCATTACGTGATCCTGTTGTGTTCCTGAGCCTGGGTCCTGATACTTTTATCCTGACAGTGTCACACCTGACTGGTCCCATCCTAACATGCAGCTTTCTAGTGTTTTCTCTGTGTATCAGCGATAGCATCATGGTCCATTTCTAGAAGATTCGTTTTATCTACTTTTCTTAAGTTACTTACTGTACAGCACTTTGGTCCTGTACTGGTTGTTTAAAGTGCTTTATAAATAAAGTTGGATTGGAAGATTCCAGTGAGGTTCTCATGAGTACCTCAATAAGCACAGGTGATAATTAACTCCATTCATTTTTATAGACTCCATCCACAGAAGAATTTAGAATTTAGTGATTAATTGTCATTGTTGACACACTACAGCAAAATGTGTTCTCTGCATTTAACCCATATGTGACATAATTGGGGACTGCTAATTTAGCACCCAGAGACAGTACCTTGCTGGTCAGGGATTTGAATCTGCAATCTTTCAATTACAAGCGCACATCCCCAACCATTAAGCCACCACTGCCCACCTCAGAAGCACCGTCAGACTCATTTTTAGAAAATTCCTGCCGGGGTTTAAGCCCCATAACCACCACTAGTGTTCCGTCTTTCTCAGAATTATATGTTATAACTATGAGTTTTTAGTGCATATTGAACAGATAACGGTCAGGGTCAGTGCCTGTCTGGTCCTGCCGTTAGTGTGCCTTCCTTATTTGGCCAGCAGGTGTCACTTGCCATCCTGGCTTGTCAGTCCTTGTCTGTAATCCCTTGTGGGTTGTCCCTGCTCTCTATACTGCTGTTTAGCTTGGTGGGTTGAGCATGTGGTTCTGAGACTGGTATTCTCCAGTCATGGGTTTCAGATTGGCCTTGGGCCAGTATTGTCAATTCATTATTTATTGCTATTTGTTAAAGTTCCTTAGTTTCTGTGCTTGTTAATTGTTAGTTAAGTTCCACCTGTTGCCTGTTTCTCTGTACTGTGCTGATTGGGTCATTGTGCCACACCTGCCCTCTCATTAGCCACCTATTTGTATTTAAGTGCCAGTGTCTGTTCTTTAGTTAGTCGTCGTACTACATCGCCGTGTGTATTTGCTTTGCTTGTCTTTCCAGTTCTGTTGTCTGGTTTGTTTATTTATAGTTACTTTTAGTTGTTTTTTCTATCGAGTTCTGCCCCCTCATAGTCCCTTTATTTTGATTTTCCGCTGCGTTTCAGTTTGTTTAATAAACCCTTTTTGTCTAGGAGCCGTCACTGGATTGTCCACCTTCTTTCCCCCCACCCCCACACTAAACCCCACATCCATAACATACTAGGCTAAGATTAACTTTATTGATCCCACAGAGAAATGACTGTGCATACAGCAACAACAAGGCATGTAAAATATACACAAACAAACATGTGGTGCAAAACAAGGTAAAGTTAAAGACAGTACACACGGGCAGACAAGTAAATATCTATCCATCCATCCGAGTGTCCTCTTCAGGGTTGTGGGGGTCTGGAGCCTGAAGCTATGGGCACAAGGCAGGGACAAGTAAACATAGTGCAAATAAATTTAAAAAGTACACGATACACAAACATAACATCATAAAAAGAATATTAAGGAAATAAAAAAATATTAATGGATGGTATGTGTACACTTATAAAGAAAACAGATAACACTGGTCTTGTATTAGGATTAAAAAGAAAATAAATGGCATTTAATAAAAAAATTACTCATAACCCTGAGATAATTCAAACATGCAGCCTTCTAATCTAGAGTCAGACGCAATACCATTGTGCCACAAGGTGCTGTGAAGGCACCATCCCCATGGGACAATGGATTCACTTTTCAGGTTTATGACGTACATTTACACTATTGACGTTAACAGCAAAAATTCTGAAAGGGTTTTTAGACGATCCCTAATCATCTAAGAGAAACTAGCGGAATAAGGCTTTATAAACAAGCTTTTAGTGTAATCACCCACAAATCTGATGACATGTGCATGATGTCAAAATGGAGGGGGGGCGTCACCACTAGCCCATTTACACTTATTGTCCTGTCTGTGATGTCCTGGTGGGATCAACAACACCTTCAGTCAATCTTCACCTATTTTATTGTTTTATTATTTTATGATTTTATTGTCAAGATTAGGGAGCAACAACCTGCTTGGCATGAAAAATATGAAGAAATGATTCAGTGCAGGTTCTGAAACCCTCTGACAAAGCTCAGGGATAAAACAGACCATACGTAAAATTCCGAGAAAAAATAATCAATGCACTGTGATCATGGTAAAAAACAGAACAGCTTCTAACATGGTTAACAACTGTAGCACACGGCTACCATTACCACGTCCTCACTGCCTGTTTCTGATTACGCAGTGTACGCAGTGTAATTATCCCTGCACACTGCGATAAGGGGCGATAATGAGTCTCAACAGAGGACTGAATTCTGTGTGAATCTACAGATTTTCCCACACGTTCACAGCCTTCGGTACATGATGGGTGGGCGGGGGGTAGGTGACAGATGAAGGTCATTTTAAAGATTTATTTAAAGACAAGTTTTATCTTAAAGAAGAAAATTGCCTCTGGGTTTGTGTGTATGGGCAGGGGGGGGGCTTCTATCATTCAGTTTGACTGACAGGTGATTAATGCAAGCCAATTTCATCTGTACGTTCCAAAATCTCAGCAACGGGCCGGTTAATAAGCTAAATTGTTAGCTTAGGCTTAAACTTTGAGCCTTCTCTGACTTTAAGGTTGGTGGATTTCCATGCTTAGTAATTGCCCTGTTTGTCGTGACATTCTGTGAGACCGGTCTCAGTGACTCGCATAAATCAGATCAGTCACGTTGGTCTGGCCCTTCGAGGGAGATCAGTACCACAGACAGAGTTCTCCGACTCACAGGAGACGTCCCACTTTCTGATGCAACTCCATGACCAACAGAAAGACACAGGTACAGATTCAGATGTTCTTCCCAGTCACACCTAGAATTGTGCAGCTACTCCATTCACGTGACCAAACTGCCAGTCTTAATAAAGATGTAGGTTTCCTCGCAGTGACATTGACAATTTTTTTTTGGCTCAACAGAGCAGAAAAAAAAATGTTTTCAAAATCCACAAACATAGCCTTGAGCAAAAGAAAGAAAGATATAAAGAAAAACAAGTCAGATTCTTTGGGCTTCAAGGTCTCTCTAGAGAAACACGCTCTGATTTTAGTGGTAGTTATGCTTACGGCCAGGCTTCGGCAGACCCAGAAGAATAGCCTAAGCTTTGGCTTTCTTTTTTAACATGCTATGCTTATTTTCGCAATCATGAAGCCAGTAAGGGCTGCACTGTGGCCAAAGGCAACATGCAAGGTGTCGATTACCGTTATCAGTGAGCGATGTAATGAAACTGACTGTAGAGGGTTTTCTGAAAACTCCTTCAAGCTTTCAGCCCCCTCAGCTTCCTGTAAAGAGCACACACATGGATTCAGGGCCCCTTCACACTCTCTCTCCAGTGCCGTTTTCTGATTTGACAGACAGTCCAGGTGAAAAGAGTAACCGCTCCACAGGGCCAAATGCTTGCTTCTTTTGGACAATAATAAAACATCAATGGAGAGCCTCTGATTCTGTATTTTGTTTTTTACATAAGCGTAGCTGAATTGATTTACGTAACATTCTATTTATATTTATTGTCAACAATAATCCATGGTGCAGACGGATAATGTAGAAGCTGGTCTTCTGTTACGTGACAAGTATAGGAAGGAGTGATGTTGTTTTGGTGAAGATGACAATCTGGTGGATCAAGACACCGCTCAGACATTTCTCAAAATCAGCTTAACAGCACCGACGTGATGCTGGGTTTTCCAGAAAACATCCTAACTCGACAAAACACGTTAAAATGAGACGCGGATTCGATGTGCTTTTCTCCTGGAGTTGACTTGTCTGCCAATTCCTCTTAGAGCTTGTATGATTTTCATAGTATTACTGAGGTTATTACCTATATTTGCTGAGACCCAAAACGTGTTGCCAATTTAAGTCGTTGCAGGTAGTGACCAGGGTCCTCTGGGTTTAAATCAAATGCCGATTGAAATATCACCTTAGAACAGAGAGGTCTTTAAATGACCAGGGTTCCCCATTTAAAAAATATATACCTTACAGATGCGAGCGGACTTCGTCCAAGGAAGTTTAAAAACACATCTTCCTTGTTCAAATTTCATTCATTGAAAACCGAAGAAAACATTCCATAACAAATGCTTTTTAAGACCAGAATTACACGCCTTTCAAGACAAAATAATTTTTCCTCTCAGTGAAGTGCTGTCATGAAATTGCTAACGTATTCTCTACCCCAAGAAATAAAAAATGGTTTCAGCCGTATTTGTCCTTTGAGAGGAAAATCAGTCACAGCAAATGACAAGCAGTATTATCATCAGGCCACAAAAGAGAAGTGATTTTATAGTATGTGGTTTAAAAAAAAAAGGCTTTGTTGTCAAGGGCAGAGACGACCATGAAAAACTCAGGGGCGGGGAGGGAAGAGGAATTACTGAGCAAGATTAGTGTTTCAACATTTTTATTTGCATTTAATCACTTTGCTGGTAAAGTAAATGCCATGAGTCTATATGAACCTTTTTTTAATCGTTTAGACGATTTCTGCTGCCCCAGGTTGGCTGAATTTGATCGGTTTTGCTACTTAAACATACTGAATTTTTTATTCTGCATTATAAGATGTTTGCTTCTTCACACTTCTTCCATAAGACATCCCTCCATCAATCTATCTTCCATAACCTCCTCTCCAGTACAGGGTCTCATTGCCTCCTGCACCAGATAAAAAATGTCTCACTTTCTTGTTTGCTTTCTCGGTGCCACAATGGGTTCCCAACCTACATCCAGTCCCTCACAGCCTTCAAGAAACATCTCAAGTTGTCTTTTCAGGAACACTTTGACTAATTAACCCTACCACTGACTCTTCATTGACCGTTCCAGTGCTATGCTCTCAGCAACATGCTCTTCTTTGGTGTTCTGAAGCTGTCCTGTGTTGCCTGGTATTTTGATCTGGATTTGCTTTTCTGGTGATCTATCAAAGACCTGTTGAACCTCTGCTCTAATGTTAACTGGTGATTGGTTACTCACTGGAAGCTCAGCCTAACGGCATTCATCCCCAAGTCAGCTCCTTGACAGATATTTGCCTGTAATTTTCTGCCTTGCTTGTTCGTCGCTTTGAACAAAAGTGTCTGCTTAATGAATAAATATAAATGTCTCATGTCCATGTCTCATGTCCTTTACAGGACACATTCACACATACTGTGAGCAATTTAGACACCAGTTCTCTTTATCTCATGTTTCTAGCTGTAGGAATAAACCCAGGTAAACACAGGGACGCCAAGTCCACACACGCAATAAAAGAGGCAGTAATCACGCTTCAACCCTTGAGATGTGAGGCCAAAGTGTCCACCAACCTGATCATTGCTTCATCATTGTCTTCAGAAAATGCTAAAAGTGCAAAAGCTGTAAAAAATGTAAAAAATAATTAATAATAATGTTATTATTATTATTATTATTATTATTAAAATACATAATTCTCCATGACAGAAAAAACTAAATTCACCCATGGGGATTTATAATGTACCATTATTTTATTATTATTATTATTATTATTATTAATAATAATAATAATAATAATAATAATAAATGGCTCTGTTCATAATCTGGCAGTTGCAGTTTCTATCGTTGCAATGCAGAGAACAGGAGGGAAGTGAAAGAAAGCACCGTCCCAGAAACCTTTTCTCTGGATAAGAAAGAGGAACACAGACGGCAGAGTGTGCAGAAGTCCGTCCCCTGACCTGCTAGGGCAAGATAAAGCGGGAACAGCCTCCATGCGCAGGGAGCGGAGCGCATGCCAACGGGCTGTGCTCAGCCAGGGGAAGGCGAGGGGAAGAGCCTTGCTGTACAGGCCCACAAGAGTGGGAGCAGGACTGGGCGAATCTCACAGACCTCCCCCCCACCCGGCACATTGGTATCGAGGCCCGAAGTTACACAGGACTGAACACAGAACTAAAATACTCTTAAAGAGACAGCAACCGATGTTCTAATGCTCTAAACCGTATACAGTACAGTTCCTACAATAGTGAACCTCCACATTGCTCTAATCGTTGAATTTGCTTATACTGCTCTGCTAAATTGTCATAAAATTGCTGATTTACATATAACTGGCAAGAACCCACAATTTCTGTGTGGACTCAAATTTACCCGTCCTGATAAATTAGTAAACATCAGTGTTTCAGCCATGCAACAGTGAACAGTGAAGATATAGTAGAATTTCCATGCTAAAAGTAATTTTACAATAAAATGTTTCATGAACAAGTTATTTATATAGCTTTTTTTGGCAGGTGCTATTTGTACCCAGGCATCAGTCACCAACAATGATATATTATTATTATTATCGTTAAGATTATTATTGTTGTTGTTGTTGCTACTATTATTATTATCATTAAGATTATTACCATTATTATTATTTTACGTGCAACCATGTATGCAACACATAGTTTACATTTGTTGTGCAGCCAGGGGCTGGGATCTGAGGAGGCCGGCTGCAAATAGACACTGTTTTTTATTATACATAGAAACATGGGAAGGTTTCAGCTGTAAGAGCTGGGAGAGGTGACCGTGCACCATGCAGAGCTTGAGGCAGTGGGCTGTGGACGGCTCACATTTACGCCCATCGTCATTCACACTTTCAGAAGGACAGAAACCTGCACGACTGAATGAAAACTTCCAGATCCAACACCAAGTGCAGAGGTTTCCAACAGGGACGCACACATGAAACAGGCCGTCGTCAGAGACTCTGTAAGGCATGAATTCATAAGTGTATAACACTGACATTTTAACACTGACCACCCCCGCCCTCCCCCCCCCCCCAAGGGTGGTTATGGACCCCCAGTTGATATCGTGCGGCTTAAAGCATGATTTGATATCCAATTTAGTATGAAAACCATTGAGAATTATCTAACCCCCCTCCACTGCCCAAAGGCCAGTGAGCGTCTCATTAATTGAATGGCTTTCCCCTTGTCTAAATGGATGATAGACACTTGTACAAATAAGACGACGGCTTGACTTTGGTTCATAACCCCTGTCAGGTCAGCATCATGATAGGCAGCCATCCTGTCGGAGTCTGTTACTGCAGCTTGGCTCCACATCGTCTGCCTGCAGGGGGCGTCGCAGCCCATGTTCGCCCACAGCCCAGCGCATGCACCATATGTCTGCCCACACAGCGGACCCCCCCCGACGCGCCGCACCCTCCGGCCCGGTGATTTGGGAGCTGTTCTAGCCGGCCTGCCCTCCCCATCCAGGCCAGCCCTGCCTGCTCCACACACTGATGAAGATCACAGAGTCCTATAATTGGTTCCTCAAGCCCGATTCCTTATCTCAGCTGTTTTTTTTTTTTTTAAAAACATCTGCCTCTAAGACTCTCTTGGCTTCTGTCCTTAATCTGACTTGTCGTTCGGAGTCACCAAACTGCTTTTTCTGCTCCCATGTCCCCCCATGTCACCCTCTGCACATATATGTGGCTGGATGAGCCCCCC
>JAODJU010000040.1:29616332-29635480 GCA_026776725.1 Gnathonemus echidnorhynchus
GTACTGATGTACTCTGACGGGGGCTTCTCACGCCGAGGGGAGGGGGGACAGCGACGGGGAAGGAAGCCTTAAGCGGCCGACCGCCGGCGGATGATGAAGGCCCCCCGCTGCAGCTGGCCCAGGTAGATCCTCATCTTGGTGCTGTCGCTCGTCTTCCTCACCCAGATCTGACACAGAAATGCAGGTAGGAGTGCACTACCCACCCAACGGCAGCCTCAGTACCAGGCCACCACCAAACACCTCCTCACCTCATTCGTCCCCACCGAACTGATGACGCAGCTTATCTTGGCATTCTCCTTGGACTCCAGGTAGATAGCCTGGCTCTTATGGTACCTGGGGGGAGCGGGAGAGAAAAAAAAAACCACAAAAACCCATTTGAAGATGATTAGATCCTCATTGTGGGAACACCTTGTTCAGCTTCTTTAATAACGGAACGAGCCGCTGAGCTCTTAAGGCAAAATCATCATCAATTGGTCCTAAACACTTGGGATCTGCCATTTGACCATAGAATATTTAACACACAACTACAATCAGACTGACCCACTGAGTCCTTGTTAGTGTGGGTTTGAAATGAGTCACGGGCCCCCCCCCCGGGGACGTCGTCCAGCCACACGCCCCATGATGAGACGGAGAACCCGCTGACAGAGGGTGAGGGGGACAGAACTAACCACAGACTCGAAATACGCATCCCAAGGTGGTCTATATGCAGACCGCTGGGCTGAGGCGCCCTGCTCTAACAGCTGCTTATCGGGACAGATTGTGGACGGGGGAAGTCTCGAGGATAAAGGGACACGATTCCCTCAAACAAACGCACCCCCATTTTGTAGCCCGCCCCCCTCCATTCCCCCATCGCGTTTATCAGTTCATTCAGCCCCAAGGGCTGGATCCCGATCATCCAAGAGAGACACGTCTCCCTCTTTGGCCCGGACACACACCAGACACAAGTCTCCACACCTCAACCACATTTGTAACCGTGCGACAGTCGACAAAATGGATTAAGCGGAGTTGCCGGGCTGTCCGCCAACAGCCCTCTCCCTCAACATCGGCGTAGCCATATTCTGAAACCACATTATCACCACTTATTGAAGACACTCGTGATCAACGGCGCTCCGAGGCTTCTCTCTTTTCTTCCATTTCCTAAAATAAGTGCTTAATTCTGCACAGCGGTCACAAGCTCTTCAGGTCAATGTCTTTTCCCCGGCTGCAAAATCTCATCAACCAGAAAACACTGATCATAATCTGCTGCTCAGAACTAGCAAAGCATTATAATCCCTTCATACACGGAAGAGCTGGCAAGACCTGCTGCATGTGCAATAATCTCTCAGTGTTGAAAAGACGGAAGAGGTGATAAAGGAGTTCAGAAGCACAAACACCCTCCACCCGCCTCTCACCATTGATGGTGCCGCTGAAGGGGGGGGGTCGAAAGCACCAAGTTCCTGGCTGTCCACATCACGAGAGCCTTACTTGGTCGCTAAATAAAGCTTCCCTTGCCAAGAAAATCGCTGCAGCATCTACAATTTATAAAGAAACTGAAGAAAGCCAAGCTCCAATCCTCACCACCTTCTGTAGGATTACTATTGAAAGCCTGCTGTCCAGCTGCATCACTGCATGGTACTGCGAGGTTTCACACTGCAACACACTGCGGCGGATAGTGAGGGCAGCGGAGGTGGTCACTGGAGTGCCCCTACATGCCCTGAGGGATATTTACCACGACCGCGCTAGCAACATCGCAGAAGACCAATTCCACCTTCCACATGGACTTATTTCCTCTCTTGCCGTCTGGTAAACGGTATCGAAGCAGGCGTGCTGCTTCCACCAGATTGTGGAACAGCTTCATACCACAAGCCGTCAGAATTCTTAATGCAAATTCATGTTAAAATCTCTGCCTGGCCAATTACCATTCTAGCTTGCTACTTCACCATGCACTCCACAATAATTCCATTACAATCTCAACGGCACTTGCACTTTACCTACTGTCTATTACTACCAATGCAACATGCAGAGTTATGTTCTGGCAATGATAACTCTGTGCTTACTCAAAGGCTGCCAAATCACTCCATGTGTAGTATGTATGGTCACATTTCATCTCATCTACAGTGTATAATGTCAGATGTGTTAACACTCAACCGATGCTGCAAATTTGCCTTGCGTGCAATAACCAATATCCATCATGCTGCTAGATGGTTCTCTGACACTTACATTGTGCTGGTTATATTTTAATTTCTGTGCAGAAAGTACCTCAATACCCCAAGGCCCTATATTATTATATTGTTGCACTGTTTAGTGTCTTTATCATTGTTGCACATTCTGTTTTGTTATATGGTGATGAATGTTGCTTCGCAGTCCATGGAGAAACGTTGTCTCATCCCACTATGTACGTGTCCACAGCTGTTGATGACAAAGTAACCTTGAAACGTTTCGTTTTTCCCCAAAAGCTAATGGCACCATCTAGTGGTAAGTGGTAGAATCGCATCCAAAAATCAACTGGGGTTAAACCCTCCCAAAATGACAGAAGTATACATAAATAAAATATGCAACAACAAATACCTACCATCGTTTGTCATAGTAGAGCTTTCCCTCCTCTATCCGGGCTTCATATCGTTGAGACGGCGTCTCCAGGGGTGTGCTGGGAAGGTGCTCTGGGGACGAGGGTGAAGCTGGTGCAAGGAGGTGCATCCGAGCAGAAGAAGTTAGCTTTGCGAGCCCCAGGAGGCTCTCCGGAGGCCCGAGGAGCAGCGCCGGCCTGCTAGTCACCCCTGGGCACTTTACTTTACTATGCCCTTTGATGTGATGCGAGCCTGAAGCAGCTGGACTTCATAGGAAGAGGGTATATGTTCTGTTCTGCCATACAGTCCGGTTTATTTTAATGATTCATTACAGAGACTTCCGTTTCATGCTTCAGGTTGGGAGGGTGGGGGCTGTTCTAAGAGCATACGCACATTTAGCCCGGTTGCCTCTTATCGTGTCCGAGCACTACTGCCCCCCCCCCCCCAGCCCCACTGGTCTGCTCTCACATTGTGCTTAACGTCCCGGGCCTGAGCACGCTTTCATCATCACTGTGCGACTTTTTGCGTTGAAGAAAACAGGAAGAAAAGCGCTATCGCACAACATAATGGAGTTTATGATTAATGTCCTTATTTTGTGGCTTATATGAAGTCGGGCACCATGACACATGGCCCTCTTCTAGATTTATTGAAAGTGCAACGAAGTGATTTTCACTTAATTGTACTGCACACATAAAAAGATACGGGACTATTTTACCAGATATCTCAGAGTTTTTGTGTACGGCATCCAGTTGTTCCCAGATACTCTTATCAGCCTAAATTTCCAGCAAAATTCTGCTGTGGACTAAAGTGATCCCATAGCCACAATGTTTACTAATTATTTGTCGTTACCCAATCTGTACAGCCTACCAGATTTGTTCCTTCCAGGTCCGGTTCTTGAATACCGTAAATGTATGCATGAGTGCGACAGTCGCATCACCGATGTTATGTCTCGCGTCCAAGTCCAACTGAACCATGCCCAAGCCTACCTCTTCACCCGAGCCCAGGCGTGGTTTTGCGGGCACGCCACAGAGCGAACACACTAGTCAAACGAACTAGACTATGGGGTCAAACTTGCTTGGGCACCGTACAGATCGCCTAGGGTGAGTAATCCTACAGTGGTGGCTTTAGTCAAGCTACCATTCACCCGCAGCAGAAACACTTAAATAAATTTAAAAATCAAATACGTACCTGGACGCTTGGGCGATTTCAGCTGGGGGGGAGGTATACATAAATATCAGTTCTGGAACATTCGCTAGACCTCAAACAAACTTCACTCACATTGGATGTCAGATCTAAGACGAAAAACGAAAAATTCTCCAACCTTGTTGAGCATGCGAAGGTCCTCCATTATCTGCTCCTCTGTGAGCAGGTAGTTTAACTGAGGTGCAGGGAGTCAAGGCAGAAAACTGGACAACCATCAACAATGTCTGAATGGATCTGAACTTAGATGAAAACACCAGTGCAACCTGCTGGCCAGACACGAAGGATATCTGGAGCGGGCTTGCGCCTTTTGTCCGGGATTGGAACTGGGTCATTGGGTCTCCTCCTCAGCTTTCTGGTCATGATTGGCTTCACTTCCATGGAATCTAGGAAGAGGAACAGGAGAGGCTCTTAAGAACCATGGGGTACTGATGAAGGACTGCCAGCTTGCATGGTCACATGTAAATCCACTCCCGTTCACAAAAAACTTATTCAGCATTTAGAGAATTCAGGTTCCGAAAAGATCTACTCAGCAAAGCCTTCAAATGCCCACCTTTTAATTGGGAAAAGCTCATTAATTCTAAAAGACTTTGAGACCATGTTCTTTTTAGCAGAAGAACCTCACTGACAGCAGAAACAGACCACATCTAGGGCAGCTAAACCCTCTTAAAAACCTACAAGATGAAAAGCAGACCCAACAATTAGCTCATTGTGCCTCCTACCTCCTGTCAGCTCCATGGTCAACTTCTCGTTCTCGATCATCTTCTTTTTTTCCTCCAGCTCGGCGATTAGGTTCTCCTTCAGCTCCACCTTCTTATCGTCAAACTCCTTGACTGCGGCCTTCTTCTCTTTGATGTAATTCCGCTCCACCTGATCGGTCTATAACAGAGAGACGCATCCTGAATGCTCCCCCACCACAAATCAGACGCCCGGATCGGGTAAGGGGGTAAATCGCGATTTGTGGCTGGGTCTTCACTTAAACTGTTCACAATGAACTTTCAACTTGGTGGTGTGGAAGTACACAACAACATCAAAGCAAGTCTGGAGGGCAAAGCAGGCAGAGAGAGACTCAAAAACACTACTAATAACTTACAAGCACATCACGTTACAAAGGGCTTGGTTCGTTCCCAAAATGAAGCTAAATCAAAAAGTGTATGCTGGTACGCAATAAAATGTGGGGTATAATCAAAACAATCTTACCTCGAGCTGGAAAAAAAGATCTGGAGAGAAAGATATAACAGATCAGATTAATTCTGCAGGGCACTCTTTGCTGCATATTATTCAGCATCAATGGATAATTACTAGTCAGGCTGTGCACCTCTCTTGAAGGCTATTCAAATTTTCATCAGACTTACTGCTCCAATAGTCATCAGCACAGAATTAATTTTTCTGATGGGTTACAGTAGAGAAGCCAAATCTAAAAAGGCATGCGTCTAGCTGCCCTGTGGTGCCCCCTGGAGGCACAGACAGGCCCTGCATCACCTGCATTTCGAAGGCGCTCCTTGTATTGCTGATCCAGCTTCTTCATCCTCTTCTGGTACTCCTGCAGCGTGCCTGAGAGGAAAAGCCGTCGTGTCTTAGTAAGAAGCTGCTGATTGCCCTTCATGTTAATTATGTATCATCCCCGACAATTTGACTAAGTTGTAAATTGCTACTTTGGAACAAAACCTATACGACGAGAGAAATGTTTTGTCAATTTTAAAGCATAAGTTTTAGATTGTGACAATTTAATTGCACAACTCAGTAATCAGGTAACTGATACGCCTGATGTGCTGAGCAGCATCAACCCTATGTACTGCAGAATTCGGCTAAGACCCCCCCCCCCAGTACAGGTATTTCTCCCATTACCTTCCTGGAGCTGCTGCAGTTGTCTTTTCAGAGATGCCAATTTTTCTTGGTACATCCTATAAATAAAAAGTTATAGAAAAAAATTTAAAAGATCACGGTTAAGCACTACTTGATCAAGAGAGTCAGGGATGGGGGAGCTTATATAATCTACATATATACATACAAACAATGAACTCAGTACAGACATTATTTGATCCAATTCAAAGAATGACCCTTGGGTTAGGCTACATAACATCAGTGATGTAGGACATGACTGCCTAGAAGAGCCCCATGGTCCACGCCACCCAAATCTGTAACGCCCCAGTTACACAAAGCGCTTGGCAGGAATCCCTAGTTGGCAGCCCGATCCATCAAGCATGGCAGTAGATCCTGGTGCTCTGTAGCCACCCCCATTGAAAAAGTCCACTCCAGATTTTCAGATTCACCCAGCTGGAGCACAGCAGGTTGGGATTATGCCTTTAAAGCATTTTATGAGGCTGAAACCATCACTCAGAAATACAGCTCACCTCCATCACCCTTTTCTACAGCCATATATTTCACTGGGCCAAATCGTAAAGGACCTTATCAAAGCTATAACAGATTTGCTGGTGAGTGTTACATCACAAATCCATGCCCTTCACCACCACGCTGGCTGCTGTTTCTATGACATGTTTTGGTAATCTGCTTCAAAACGGGACACACGTTCACTGGGACATGGCCACTTACTGCTCCTTTATTTCCACATAGTCCTCATCGTCGTGCTTGGCCAGGTCAGTCTCGCTGGCATCCTCCGTGTCTGCCAAAAGAGATGGGAGTGTCAAACTTCATATCGGTCAGTCTGCTCTCATTTTCCATGGGAAAGGGACCCACTCCGACTATCCCTCCAGAGACATCACGCCGTTAGCCTGGACAACACTGGGTCAATGGAAACAAACTGCGGCGAGGAATCTGTCAATATCTTAAGGCTCAGAGCTAAAGAGATTATGTTCAAATACACTGTTTTACTTGGATCAAATCCCTCAAAGGACTTCGGGAGACCGGGCCGACAGTGGACGCCAGGCTCATTTCACACAATAATTTCCCTAAATTAGGAACCATCAAATCAAAGAGGGAAATTCTCACAACCGAGCAATCGATCAGCAAAAACACGGATTACAAAACGCAGTAGAAACGAAAGCGATTAAATATCTCCGTTTTTCAGTACAAACGGCGAGGAACCACGAACTCCAGTTACCTTCGGCGAGAATGTGCATTTCCAGCAACTCATCCGCGATCGCCTTACAACACAGAACCAGCGCACATTTTATAAGCGGAAATATCCTTCTTAGATACATTTCAATAGCTCGATCTGTCCCGCTTCATCATTATGCACCCGTGATAAAGAACACGGCGTTAACTGTGTATGTACACAAACGCAATTTTACAGCCAAATATATTCATAATACGTTACATAACAGATTCAGAATACTTAATCGGCACGTATTTTAGTCAGTGTAACAGTACTGAAACCTATGCTTCACGGCATCGGGAAGCATAAATGCCATTAACGAGGCAGGCACCGATATCTATATATAGGTACAGCATGCGGCACGTATACAAGACGCAGTTAAACAAGGTGCAGTATCTTACAGTTTAATGCACAGCCTTCGTCCGGTGACATGATAACGTCAGATCGTCAGCAATGTCTTCCCGACGAAGCCAGAGAAGACCATTTCAGCTCAGGACGGCGGTGCCACTTATAGCACTAGCCTTGCATTAAAACTTATTTAACTAACAATCGGCTTCACGGTCCGTCATGCACGGTTTTTCTGGGACACACACTACTGCAACGAGCTAAAAAAGGGGTAGGAAACGAAATGGTGTCACGCACGTTTGCAAAGCCCAATCTCCATCTACCGTCCTGCCTGCGACGGAAAGGGGGATTTAAAAACTAGCGAAAGCCGCAGAGTCATCACGCAATGCAGGGATACGGTGTCTCCACGTTACCTTTACTAACCATAGTGCGCGTTAAAAGGCTCCAAAATCCATTCGTGGGAAAATATCACTTCCTTATGAGTTATTTAGCCAGCAATCAATGTTAATAATAATACAAAAATAAAGAGAAAATGCACACGCCGCAGTGCATTAAGTAAAGGTAGGTAGTTAGGGTGTTGATTCAAAATGATAATAATAAAGTAAGGCGTTAAGCGGATAGTTTAAGCAGCCCACCCAGTACCAGCCACTTTGACCAGTTACCGGTCACACGACACTAAGGTTTGCGCAGACGGGTCACGCCTCCAATGCGTTTGACAGACAGCAGCCGTATCCAATAGACACGAAGCTCCCGCAGCCTAAAAACCAATGGCAGCTTCGCTCAGCCTCCTAACACAGGTCAGTTCCGCCTCTGCTTCTTTTCACGTTTACATTTCAGAACGCTACATTACAGGATTCTAAAGCTCATACTTCTGGGAAATATATTTAATTTCTTGTTCTTAGCGATGGGGTGTCTCCCAAGAAATCACAAGTCCCTTACATCTGGCAACGAGAAAGATATAATTTTGCCAAGTTGATTAAAGAAAACGAGAAAGTAAAACTAAGCTATTTTGTACTGTCAAAAAGCATTAAAGTTCCACAACACATCACGGTCTATGACCATTTAAACAAACAAACTAAATTAAAAAGATGCCTGACTATTTGACTGTACCACGCCCGCACTCCCGTTCCATTCTTATGCCAGTGTATTCTTATGTTATATTGGTTAAACACCGTTAGGTACAAAACACCCAAACTCTACAGTCTTACAGGATTTTAAGCTCCACACTGACTAGCTGACGAGCTAACTAGAGTCACAATTCAAGGGTCAGGCTGGTTCATCATATATCTAAACGATGCTGTGCAAAACAATCTAAGGTAGCGGTCAGAAAGATCAACGATTTCCAAAACTCATGAACGCAGGTCAAGTTGTTAATGTATTTTAAACCGGGCAGCCGGTAGTACTACTGTTTGGCTAAGCGGTCGCCGCGCTCGACGGCTAACTATACCTTCCTCCGAATCTCTCCCTCTGAAACTCCGATCATCCTCATCCTCCATACTGTCAAGATCCTCCTCATCGTTGTAGTAGTCCACCACGGGCGACAACAAAGTAGAAGCCATTTTACTTTGTTTATCAATACTATTATTTTAAATAAAGGATGTAAACAACACCCCATAAACCGTATCTATTCAGAATATATGCATCTTAAAACAACAAAAAGAGAAACAGCGCCCCGAACTACCAAGGGTCCTCGAGTAGGCGTTCCGATATTTTGCCTGATGAAAAAAAAAAGAAAAATCATATATTTTTAAATTCTCATTTCCCCTTTTCTTCATTTAATACACACTACATACAATTTTTTTACTTTTATTTTTTACTTATGTTTTCTAAAGTTACTTGAAACGAATGAACATTGAAAAATTTAAAAGGCACTTTAAAGGAACATCTACTGCATGGTACTCAAGTAGAATACGCATTTTTCATCATGTTCCCGCTTCTTTTTTGCTATTAATAAAAACCAAAACAAAGAGAGTATTACCTTATGCTGAATATGAACTTATGAAGAGATATTTTAACATATCATTAAGGACAACTTGTTATTTTATTTGAACATTACCTATCTGTCATGGGGTTCCATGGGAACTGTAGTTTACTCTTCGAACTTCCAATAAAATTTATAGTAAATATTGTGAACATATTATTTTTGCTGAATATTTCATGTACTCACACACACGACGTACGGTTTAGGGAAACATCCCGTCCTGCAATATTTTACATTTACACAATATTCTGATCACCTCCTTTTATATAGTAGGCCTATCAGCTAAATAAAGCGAGCATGAGATAGAGCGGTCACGAACAAAACAATGAACTATGAATTTATGTTTTATATGTAATTTTAAAGCACGTAACGTATATAAAGAGAGGTCGAATTAATCGTTTTAAATTGTACACCCATATCTATAATTAAATAAGTGATACTAAATATAGACAGCAGGTGGCAGTAGAACATAAGTGTCCAGCTATTGACAAACTGCTGTTATTTCACCTGTATGGTGTTTTCATCCGATGTGGTCATACCTTAATATTTGGAAAGAATAACAATCCAACCTTTGTTCGGAAAACAATATAATTTTCTAATTTTCCAAAAAGTATTTCGATATTTAATGTTTTCTATATTTATTTCTAGATTTATTTGATGATTCAGTGTCTTTGTCGCATACTTATAAAAATAAACGTCTTGAAAAGGAATCGAATAATCAATGATCAGTCATTTTATCAGTACATTAAATATAGCCAGGAAAGCTTACACCTTTAGCCTGGAAACATTTTACAGCTTCCTTTTTGCTAGTCATTATACACAAAAAAGTAGATGGTTTTTAAAACCGTACGTCGTTTTAAATGGTAAATTGAGATCAAATCGACCTCAGCTTTACTTGTGCGTTGGACTCTTCGGAATTAGATGGGGGGGAATTTGTGGATGATTTCAGCCTCATCCCCAGGCAATCCACACGCCTATGTTAGCCATTTGCTGATTGCGACGCGTTGCATGAGCAGCCCCGCTAAGTTTGAGAGCATAAGCCACCGGAGCAGCGTGTACGCTACGTTTTTATTTTTTTTTTTCCAAGATGCATTGACAACTGGCAATGATAAGAGCAAATGCGACGGACGGAGTCCCGTTGCAGCCTTAAGAGTCGCAGGAGGCAAAGTAATGGTCCTCAAACGTCTTAACTAGTTCGCCTGCTTGTCTTTTCTTTATTTCCGTCTGAAAGCCGCTGTCACGGCGTCGCAGGGCCCGTGTGCAGTGGAAAAAAAAAACCCTATCTACGGTTCAGCCAGGAAGTCAAACTATATTTTTTGAAAGACAAATCGAAAGTCTCAATTGCCGCAGGCGGACTTCATGTTTTTTTGGAGAGAAAAAAAACGTGGGCTTCCTACAAGTGAAGAGACAGAAAACGAGTGGTCAGTATGGCTTTTTCCTTCTTTTTCTCGCCCCCGAAAGATTTTTAAGGGACACAGTAAATAGTACAAGGTGCAGTGGCTCTTGTATTAAATACCAGCGTTGAGCGAACTGACGTTTAACTTTTTTTTACGTCGTGAACTTAGATGAGGGGGGAGAAGAGAAAATACAGGAACAGCAACATGAGGTTTAGGTCGAGATCATTAAGGCTGTTGAAGATGTCATCATTTATTTCTTTTAAGATATAATGTCGGTGTATATAAGCCTGATCTAGCCGGGTCAGTCCACCCGGAGATGCGGACCCTGCCGCCGGGTTAACGGATGCCTCATCGGGCCGGGGGGGGGGGGGGGTGTTGTTTGCGGGGTATCGGAGACTAAATACTGTATTTTCAAGAAGGACGCAGGTTTTAGTCTACTGTCCAGCGATTTCTTTGGTTGGGCTGTAGACGGTGAGGGTAGCTTTGGGGGGTGGAGGGAACGTGTTTATTTACTGCACCTGATCCTCCGAGGTTAGGGACGCGAACGACGCTGAAGTAGATACGATATCCGCCCGGAAAATAATCAAATTAAAAGGAACCCCCCCCCCAAAAAAAATAATCAACACACGCCGATCTTTGCGAACGACTGGCGACTCTTGCTGGCCGCGAAGCTGGAAATTCCCATTTATAATGGAATCGCCTAATAATGAAGAAGGCGGCTGTCAGCCCCGAAGTGCCGACAAAAGGCTGCCGAGTTTATCCTGTGAGTGTAGAAGTGCGTCGTCCCCTTGTTTCTCAGCGTGTGTGAATATAGAATTATTTTTTATTAGGTTTAACTAGTCGAAACCCATGCAAATAACGATCTCCGGGCGTTTGGCCTTGTTTCAATTAAAATTTCATTGCCGGGTTTCTGTTTTGCTGGCAGGTTGTAATATAGGATATCCGCCCCGTAAGCCTCTTATTGCCGCTGTTTGACCAAACGCGAGCTTCCTCTTGCAGTTTGTGTGGCGTCTGTTCTTCCCCACAAATGCTTTGTCCGCGCTATGTTTTGTTTTCCCCCTTGCCGTTTTCCCAGCTATTATTATCACTGTTATTATAGTTGTTATTAATGATTAATAGCTGCCTGAGCGCAGCCGCCTGTTGTGCGCCGGTATGCGCTCCTTTCGTCGTCCCAGGTCGTTTGTCGCGGAAAAAAAAAAAACGCAGGAAAAATGTTTACATTTGGGAATAAAGATAAGTAATATATAGGTAGAGCCTATTGACGACTGACTTGTGCAATTTCGTGTTGCATCGCGACAGCGCAAAGATTATACCCCCCCCACCCCTGCCATGTTTCAACAGCTTGACATGACTTCAGCACATGGTCCCGCGGGGGTTATTTTTTAATATATTGCATCGGCTCTCCTTTTTAAAGCTCGGTCTAAGTAGCTTAGTCAGTGCGATGGCCGGGGTGTCCGCCGTAGGTGACGGGGGAGCGGGGATCGGTGCCGTTGGGGTCGCCGTTCCCCGGCTGCCGCTCGGCTCCATGTGGACACGCTGCCCGGTCCGGCGCCGGACTCCCGTAACCTCCGGCAAACGCACTTTGAGCGGCGCACCTGTCCGCTTCCGGAGGGCTTTAACGTCGGAGCGAAGGCGTTAAAAAGGGCATCGCGGCCGGCGGCTTTATCTTAAGGGATTGTTTTTCTGCCAGCTGATCCGTAAAAGTCAAGATCGTAATCTTCCCGGTCGCTTGAAAGGTAAATGACAACCTTCGCCTTTGTCTTTAATCCGCAGGGAGGGCAATGCCGTGAACGACGGTCCTTGTTTATATGAAAGCGGGAATTAAATAAGGAAATAAAACAACCTGACGTAAAAGGTGCGAATATCGCTTGTGTCTTGCTGGATGTTTTGTGATATTTTACTTTGTACGTTGAATGCTGCTCAGCTTGGAAGTCGAAAATGTTTTTGTCGCTTGTTTAGCTGGTAGAGCTTCTATCTAGGGCATTCCAATGTTTATTGTATCAAGATTTAATAATTAATGGACATCATGAAGCCAAAATACCCTTTACATAGAAGTATTTATTGTCGTTTTGCTGTCGCTTGTCTTCCTGTGTTACTTCTTGATATTGAAATGAACAGAGATTCTCTCGCTCCTTTTTCTTGAAAATAAGTGTGAATAAGAACATTAATATTTTGCTGGGTGTCTTGAAGGGCATCGTACAAGGCTGTGACACCTGTGGGCTGAAAGTATCTGCAGAACTTAGGGAAGGAGACTTGGGGGCATTTTTGCATTTTTGTTCCTGTGTGACGCTGACATCATAGTTATTTATAATACTGACCACCACTGAAGCAAGCCCGCTCTGAGTGAGTTGGGGGGGGGGGAGCGGTATTGTATGGTGGGGAAAGAAGAAAAAGGACAGAACAGAAATGGAAAAGATTTCACCATCCTAACATGACGGACATGCCATTGCTGGTTTGCATGAGGCCAGTATGGTAGTAACATGTCATCCTGTATGGTACAACCTGACTCAGCCACTCGCGGCCGGGGAGGGCCGTAGGAGGCTCTGATATCCAGCAGACAAAGACTGAGGACAAAATCCAGAAATGTCACTGTGTTGGTCTGGGCTGTAGGATTTCACGTAGAGGGTGTCCTCTTCAGTGGGTGAAACTGACCGAACGGTGTGGGGTCAAATTGGGGACTGAAGACATGCAGAGATGCTTCCGTCGCGCCCAGCCGGGGGTCTGTCTGCCTCTGTGTGATGATCACCGGATGGGGGGCAGCCAGGCTTGGTGTGACCCACCTGCCGGGCTCTGAGAGTCTGACCTCAGCTGTGGCTGCAGTCCGGGTTTCCGTTCAGGTTCTGGGGTCACTGTATTGTTCCCATAACTACTGGCTCTCCTTCCTGCCTCAGTTATGTGCCAGAATCCCTCAACAGCTGCTCCGCTCCCCGTAATTTTGAGTAACACCTTAAACACTCGCGAAGGAGCAGTGAATTAAAACGCTGTCTGAACTGTTACTATATTCAGCATGCTAGCAAGTGGCATCGGATATTAAATGGACTTTGTTGGGACCGGGGTTCTACCTCTGCAATGTACCGCGGTCAGACGTGGTCCGGGTTGGAAGGTTAAATCATACCTGATGCTTAATGGTGACAAGGAGATGCACAAACTGGGGCTTGTTGATGGATTAGCCTCCTCTCATGTTAATGTAACACTATCACCCCGTTGCCATAAAATGGACTGAATTAGGCAGGTCAGGTCAGCTTTCGGGAATCTGTGTAAACCGGTAATCATGGGTCTGTGCTGATGGTCTTTGTGGGGCAGCCCTGCTGAAGTTGTTTGCATTAACAATTCCTGCGACGTCATCTTCTGTGTGTTGCTCTGCTTTTGCGCCCCTCCCAGTTTAATGCTGGTGATGCGGAGGCAGGTAGAGGTGTCCCGGAGGGTAGCGAAGGCCCCAAGCTTAGGGCAGTGCGCTCCCTGTTTTTCCCCCCCGCCGAGAGCAGACTTTGCTGATTGGCCACGGCCTTTTGTGTTGGGGATTGGTAACCAATCATGGATTTCGAAGCTGGGTTTGTGGCCGACCTGGCAGCTTTCGCTCGGTGACGGGGGAAATTACCGGGCGGGTTCTCCCCCCCCCCCCCCCCACACACACACACACACACCACCACCACCACCACCCATCTCTGCCACTCCAGACAAAATACGTTGTTTTTGGGCCATAGGATCATAAAGTATGGCGGCCTCATTTTCATCGGCCCCTGTACTGACATCGTGTACACAAACATCCCGCTCAGGTCATTCAGGGTGGTGGGCTTGAGCTGGGGGCTGTCCCCCCCGCATCGTTGCCCCAGCCTGCACGCATGTGTGTGGAGCTCAGCCCTGTCTCCTGAGGGAGGCATTTTTGGCGAGTTGATCTCACTGGGTGTGGGACACAGTGCAAGGAAGTTAATTACAGCCCTCTGTACAGTATGCTTCAGATTTTTTGGGTTGGAAATTGCAGCTGTGATTTCCCCCCCCCCCCCCCAGGCTTCCCAAAAAGGGCAACACCAAGCCTGTTTTCTGTATTCCTCCCCCTTTCCATGGATACTAGTAATTTTTTTTTCTTACCAGTGGTCTTGTGACACTTTTTTTAGCCTGGTGTCCTGTCTCTAAAGTGGCATAATGGTGACGCTTTGATTTTCAACATTCCGGGAGTTTTTCGGGGGGAGGGGAGAGTGCTTGGAATGATGCGGGCTCTCGGAATTAAAGCCTGTGTCGTTTGTCTTTGGCCAGGTCAGCAGAAAGCTGCCCTGCCTCTCTTCGTTGCCTTTAAGCTGCATGCGGGCGTGCTGTGTTTCATCGCTCGATAACATCAGGCTCTCGGAGGCCCCGTTTTCTGTTCTGTCCGATCTTGAGGAATGAAGCTCTGCAGAACATGGATCCTTCTCTGGAAGTGAGGATGACAACTGGTTCTGGTCCATTAGAAATTCTCAGTGTAGGATCTCTGAAATCCCAGCTAACTAGATAGGTCAGGGGAAACGCCATTAGCCCCTTAATGAGTGAGATGAAACACTCTCCCCAAATTGACCAGACAAGCCCAGAATGCTTATGCTGAAATCATTTCCTAGCTGTTGCATGTTTTGGAGGGAAAAAGAAGTCCCCCTCTTCCTGACTTTGGTGTGACTGCAAACTTCCCGTAAAGGGATAGTATGTTTCTGCTCGCCACACTTCTGCAGGAATATCTTTGGTGTCATCACCTCCATGCAGAGCCGGTCACCTAAACGCCATTACATCGAAGGCCAATCCATCGAAGGCCAATCCATCTGGCTCCCTCCCTCCATTCCTGCTTGGGGCCACGTTCCTGAGCAGGAAAAGCAGGTAACGTCTCTTCTCTGCAGGCATGCCTTAACATTAGTCAACCTCTCTTCTCTGCCGCTTCTGTCAAAACAAGAAAGACGGAGAAGAGGACCAGAGAAGTCCTGGTGCTCTGTTAGGGCCGGTCAGTCCGACCCGTGTCCCAGCTGCCTACCCTCCCAAAAGAAACTGTTATAGCCAGATTAAAGTAACAAAAGACCGGAAAATGCCAGATGAATGAAGCCTTGACAATATGGAGCATCTGAGTTTGAACAACAGCCCTGTAAATCCTGCGCTATGCCAAAAAGCCGTTCAGGCCTCCTTTAACAGACCTGTTGATGACTGTCCTGTGTGACTACCCCCCCACCCCTACCCCCGAGCCTTAGCCCAGGAGATGTGCAGCCATGCTCTCCAGCTCTGGCCTACGTCCTCGTGTCTGTCAGGACGTCTGCGGAGCCCCTGCCTGCCGTCTGGCTGTCCACATATTCTTGGGCCTTGTCCAGGAATGAAGGCCGTCTTTTGTATGGCCTGTGAATCCCCAGATGCAGCTGGGGGTTTCTTTTTGTGGAATTATTTAAGCATCACTTCAGTCGAAGTTTCTGGACTTCGTCTTCGTCCGCAGCATTTGACAACCAGCGAGGATCTGAATTTGTGGATTTCTGGCACTCCTGAGGCGATGGGTGGGAGAAGGAGACTCTGACTGGGGTTCAGAGGCTCACAGTCAGGGTCAAGGCCCCAGTCGGACCATCTGGAGAGAAGCCCGCAGTGATTATGACAGTGAGGAACGGCCTGTTTTGAGAATGCAAATGCTGCTGTGTTACGCGGTTATTGTGTGAGCTTGGTCTGAGACAAATCGCTGGGTGCAGGATATAGGGGTACAACTTATATACAAATATTGCTATGATGGAAACTAAACTAAGCTGTTCTTTTTCAAATTGGAGTTCATGAAAGGTGGAAGTCCTCAGTCTTGAACCGGTTTTAATTGTCAGATTTATCAAAAGCAGATTTGCACTGGGATGGAACATGGAATCTGGGCTTTGAGGCCTGCAGGCGTTTCCCTTTGGTCAGACTCCCCTGACGATAGCGACCTGTGGCCCATACAAGCGTTGTCTTTTATAGCTTTCCTCCGTCGACCTCTTCCCAGAAGCCGCGTGGGATTCTTCTAGCGGCCGCAGCTGACGCCGTCGCTCGAATCGTGACGGCATCGTTTTCACGTTCGCTTGGATTCTGCTGTGAAACTCGTAAGTAGGGAAGTGAGACTCCACGGCTGTGATGATATACCTCGGCGCTGCCTTCGGCTTATTCCTGGAATCATGCTGCTTTGATAATTTCGTGGAACTTGGGCATCTTCCTCATTTACCTCACGACACTCCCTAACCCTCCGAGCTGCTGCTGTCTGAATCCAGAGGCCACTGACGTGTTCTCTTGCAAATAGGTTTGTTTTGTGGACAGGAATGGATTTCCGTACCCTTACATCGTGGAGGGGAAAAATGCTGGGGGGGGGGTGGCCGTTGGACGGTCACTGCAGCTAGCTGACTCGCAGTTCTCGAACGGTGTGATCTCAGGACACTGCCAGTTCTGCCTGAGTGCACCTGTCCGCTTCACGCCCTGTACAGAAAACGTGTGGAAACTTCCTGGTGTGTTAGCCTGTTAAGTGACAGCCATGGCAGGGTCGATTAAGGTTTAGCGTCCACCCCTGTCCTCCGGTGTCTCGTGGCCGGTCTGTACTTAAAACCAACTCTTGACTTATGGCGGATGTTGGTCGAGCGGGACGGGCTGCTCGGATTGGTCGGAGTTTCTAGATTTCTCCGCTAAGGTAGCGTCATCATGGATCAGCGGGGGGGAAGCTCAGGGTGATTCGCTGTCTTGGGTCACTCCTGCTGGGTCAGTTTAAGCCAACTGAGTGGCATACAGCAGGAGCTGGGTGGTCTTATCCAAAATGCATAAATAATTATGGCTCCAGATCCAAGGGTTTTTAGAGGGAAAAAGCCCCAATCTGGTCTTCATATCAGAACAGTGTCCCGGTCGCCCTCCATAGTTGCAGTGTTATATTGTGTCCAGGAGGTCCTGGAGTGTTCTGGTGACGTTTGTCCGCGTGGCCTAATTGTACCGTCCAGCCATAGGCGTCAGTACATCTCTACATGGATGTCTGTATGAGGTGGTCTCTATGAGGTGGTCAGTCCTCGGACACTGAACCGCATATAGATTCACACCACTGCTCCTCATGAGGCTCCTCCCCCGAACCAAGCATCCAGCATGAAACATTTTTTACAGCTATTTACAGCTCAGCCCGGTCAAAATTGTCTGTTTTGTTTGTCAGACTTGCAAAACCGCTGACAGGGCTGGAAAAGTCATAGTGCTGTTTTTATTATTTAGACATGAACCGAAATTCACTGACTTCCTGCCAGCACGACCACCTAGAGGGGAAGGCCACCAGTCCGTGATATAATTGGCAAGCCACCTGCTAGCAGTAGCTGCTATAAGTAGTGTCCAATTAAGAAGTGAGGCTGCGTGTTGTTGTGTAAACAGTGGAACTCTGTTTTGGCGGTCGATGTCACTAGGGAAAGGGGGAGTGGCTCCGCGTGTCTCCTGTATGTGAAATACCCAGCTGACGTTTTGTTAATTGAAGGCCGATTGCCAGCAAAGAAGGTAGGCCAAGATGACAGTAGTGAAGGTAGGCCAAGATGACAGCAGTGAAGGTAGGCCAAGATGACAGCAGTGACCTCCTGCAGCCTCTGCTAATCTTCATTTATTGTCGGGTGTGGGGCCTGGATGTCTCTGCCAGGCAGTAAAGCCTGCTTATAGGCCATGTTTGGCGCATACGTGCATCTGTTGAATGCTCAGTTCTGGGTTTCTGCTGTCCAGGGTTAACATCCAGGTCATGAAAGTGGCCAGGAGTAACAAAAGCAACTTTGCTGTATTGACAATATTGCAGGTACAGTGAGGGGTGAGCTCAGGACGTGGCTTTCGAAAGCCAACCGAGGACCACTGGCGGACATTAGTGCTGGGCGGTATACCGGTTCATACCAAAAACTGTTTTTTATTATTGATATGATATGAATTTTTCTTATACCGCAATACCGGTTTAAATAGCCTAAACAACGTTGGGAAATTGGTGCAGCTGGAAACTGTTGTGGTGGGACCCTTTTCACTGTTGCACCGCTAAAAATGTACCATGAAAGGTCAGAAATGGAAGATATAGCTGACGCTGGAGTTGAAAATAATGAGACACTGGGGTTATCAAAAAATGGATTCTCAGATACTAATCGATATTAAAAATGAGTATATGATTAGATACTCAATTTCACCATTATTGATACCAACAGTGCGATTTTCGCCTCATCCGCCACACTTCACACAGCACCACTACAGCACAGGTGCGCACACACACACTCGCGCAGCCCCTCCGCTCCTCTCAATAGCCGCTGAACGCATTCGGGCTGGTTAACACACACATACCGAGTTGGCCAAATATGGCATATGCTGCAGTTAAAGGCATTTCGCAAGCTGGTTTAGCAAAAAAGAAAGAAAACACACAAAAGTGCTGTTTGGAAGTACAGTACTTTGCAGACGAGCATGGAATGACTAAGGATGTCGATAAGCCTCTATGCAAACAGTGCTACAAAGTTGTGGCGACAAAGTCAAGTAGCACGTCAAACCTGGCGAAGCATCTTAAAGACCGACATCCTGGTCTTTATGAGAAATTTCACGAGGTCAGTAAAGCTCGCGTTGCAGCAACACTGAACTATTAAACACTTATCAAAAATGTTAACTTGGCCGGCACACACCTTAACATTAGCCGTTTATCT
>JAODJU010000040.1:29635580-29648115 GCA_026776725.1 Gnathonemus echidnorhynchus
TCTTTATGTAATGCTAAAATAGCCTCCCCCCCCCCCCCCCAAAAAAAAAAAAAATTATTAGCAACCAATTAAATCGATAGTTAGTAAAATTACTAGTTTGATCCCCCCACCACCACCACCACCTCCCGATCAGCAAAAATTACTGAGGGGAACCCCCCCTCCTTCCGTTTACGCTCCTTCAGCAAAAGCTGGTCCTGTGCAACTCACCCCCATCGTAGCGAGAGGAGGGTTCCGTACAAACCATGAAGCAGCACTTTTTTGGAGATGCGCTGACTTATCACTGATCTGTTTGTACACCCAGCTGGAAATCTGGGTTAGTTTCAGGCCTGCGGTGGAAACCCACTGTTGTCTACTTTTTTTTTTTTTTTTGTTGTTTTAATGTTTTTTTTAATTCTCTCTTCCTCTGGGTTAATGGTAAAACACATTGTGAAGTATTTGCATATGGAAGATGCTTGATTGGTAGTGCACAATCAGATCAATCAGTCAAGGACCTGTGGATGGTAGTGTGCTCAGGGTGGGACCGATAGGTCAGCCTGATATGGCCAGGTGATGGTAATGCGAGTTTCACATGTGGTGTACAGACAAGTGCACTTGTGTGTCTTCCATAAACCGGGGTGTGCAGTGGCTTTATTTTCTACTTCCGTTTTTGTCAGTTTCGCTTCGTAATGAGCGCGTACCGGGTACAGGTGACACAAGCTCTCTGGCATCCCTGCTCTCGGGTGAGGCCATCAGCTGAGGCTCCGCCCACTGGCGTTTAGCCTGACTTCCCACTTCTGTCACGCCCGAGGGGTCGAGTCTCCGAGCAGAGTCGTCACTCCGGCTTGTCATGTTGTTCTATCATCCATTTGAAATGATTCTGGTGACGGTCTCATCTGGCCACATCTGGCACCCCCCTGTTAGACAGCCATGTGTCTCTATAACTTGTGTTTTCTCCCCAGATGTGCTTATCCTCTCCTGTCTGTGTTCGAAGTAGCTACCCCTCAAAGGGCAGATGCCGTCACACCCTGTCCAGCCTCTGCTCAGTGCATCAAGTAGAGAGTTCTTTCAGAAAGGAAACAGGGCTGCGCACATAAATGTAGAAGTGGCTGAGATTTCCCAGGAAGCAGCTGATGAATCCACAAATGAGGGCGAATCAGCCAGAGGGGCGAAGGTCAGCTGCATGACGCGTGTGTCATTTGTCGGAAATACCGGCGGTGTGTTTTATTTGCGTTTTATGACCAAAGGAGGTCCAAGTGCGTACTGGGAGCAGAGAAACTATTTTTATGAATGCGCCTGCGAGACACGTGTACGTCGAGCATGAGGATCCGTCAAGGAAGTGGAACCATCAATTTTCCAGAGCGGCAGCGCTGGGTAATTCTTCGAGTGAGTGCCTCACCAAGAACCCGCAGGTCTGCATTCCTCTGAGTCTTTGCTGAATGGAGACTTCATTCGGTGGCTTTCGTCGGTATTTTTCAGCTTTGGGGTTGGCCTGTGGGCCAGGAGTCTTAGGGAGGAGGCTGCATCCTACTGGATAAGATTGAGTCAGCAGGTTGTTAACGTCAGCCGTGTGTTAGTGTTGTTTACATTAAACAACATAAACAACGTTGCGTAACTCTCGGTGAAACTAGACAGCTTGAGTTTAGAAATCCGATGTTAGGATTGCAAAGCATGTATAGGTCAGGGTTGTAGCTAAGGGTGATGGGTATCCATCCATCTTGCCTTGTGGTCATTCACACGGTGTTACCTGTGATGCTCCTGTTCTAGCATGAGTTTCCTAAGCCAAGAAACTCTGAGGTTCTGACTTTTTAGCCCTGATTCTCATTTCTCATATGACTCATATCTATGAAACCAGTGTTTTTATGGTCCTCGCGTGAGATGCGGACTGAAGCTATTTCATGTCGCTGAGGTTCTAGTTGCCCTTCATCTTTGTTGGTTTTATCTTGAGTCATCCGGGAATCTGATCCGAGATGAGGGGACCCTGAATAATGCCCAGGGCAGCCATCGGCAGAGGTACAGGTGGCCATTTTCCACGTTCTGAGGGATTAGAATCCATTTCAGTTCATCACAGAACAGGTGGCCGCTAACAGAGATCCAGGAAGCTGTCAGCTTCGAAATTGGACCTTCGTTCTGTTGAAGCACTAGCATCTGTCCGGTATTAGCCATCCTGTGACGTGATCCTTGCTGATTTGTACTGCCTTTGAGGATACCCCCTCCCCCCGAAACGGCATTTGAGCAACAGAGTCAGAATTATTCATCCACAAGTGGGCTGCTGCTTTTATTTATTTATTTATTTATTTTATGGGAGCGAGTGGGCTCAGAATGTCGTCTCCTTCCCTGTTTTTCTTTGTCCTCCTTGCTGTTTCTTTTTCCTCCTCTGACCAGACCGTACCTCGCGTGCTCACACACTCCCGCGCACCTGACACCCCCCCCCTGTCCTGTGCCCCTCCCTCCCCAGATTCCCCGTCGTTCCCGGACATGAAGATGTGTGTGGGGCTTTAGGGGTGTGCTAGACCAAGGGAGAACAAACTCACCGCCTATTCTGGAGGCACATCAGCACCCGAATCGGCGTCACGACCCCATAACTGCCTCGCGGGTAAGTAGGCGCGCAGTTACGACCCGATAAGCGACCTCACCGGGGCGGGCAGAGAGGAGGCAGGAACACTGAGGAACGTTGAGTCACTGCAAGCGAGGCGGCGGCATGGGGAGATTTTCTTCTTGATGTTGTCAAGGTTTCCCCCTTTTTGCGCTGGCATGTGCGGAACGACGCGAAAAAGCCACTATTTTCGAATTTTCCCACTTGCGTTTTTCTTAATTTTATTGTCCAAGTATTTACAAAATGATGACACAATTTGTAAGCAGACACTTAGCTACTGGATATACCGTTACATAACCAGTTTTCAAGACCTTTCCGCAAGCCTCCTGCTTTTTACGTTTTTGGGTGATGGTAATGTTTGACAGCTTTGCTGACTCTTTATTAGTAGCATATTTTTATTGGGTTTCAGTCAAGGCCTTAGTAATAAGAAATTGATGAGTAGTGATGAATAGTGTTATAAAGCGTGATGATTTTGATGTCCTCTGTAAAGGATTGATGGTATTTTTTGATTAGTCTCTGTTCCATTCCATGCATTGTTACTCAGTACGGCTGAAATGATAAGGAATGCGCAGATGACATCATTTCTTTTTAAGGTATTTAAAACGTTTAATCACGGCTGGTCTCCAAACTTCAGGGATTATCACATTTCTCAGCTCATCTTATTTATAAGCTGATCTCAAGACAGCAGCCTTGCCAGTGAGGATCGTAAATTACTGTTGTAATTAGCAGATTGTTGTGTATGCATCCCCCACACCTGTATGTCCTTCCTGAACTGAGGCAGTTGTGTCAAAGAAGCAAGGTATGTGGTTTGATCACAGATACAGAAAGTATAGCGAATTTGGCCTCCATACTGGGTGGGAATGATGTTTCCTCTTCTGTTTAGTGCTCTACAGTGGCACCTACAGGGATGTGGGCAAAATTGCACATCACACTCATTTCAGAGTGTTTGAAGCTTACTGTCCAATCATGGAAAGCACACATAGAAGGTTAACCCTGCACACCTGGCACACATGTAGCAGCCTTTTCAAAAGCTAAAAGCCACTAAAACATGTGTCTAAACAGAAACACAAACTCGGAGGCCCTGCTTCAAGCCAGAACATCGTGGCCATGTCATGACAGCATGACCCACTGAGCCACTGTACCACCAACACTGGCAATCCTTCCTCCTCAGTATGACAAAAGGTGACATCATGATTTCTACCTCCACCTGATCTAGCAGGGCTAAAGAGACTTGTCTTTCTTTCTTATCTGTATCCATGTGGCCCTACCTCGGAAAGTCAATGTTTTTACAAAAGTACGTTCACTCATTGCTGCAGAACTCGGGACCTTTAACCCAGGCATGGTCTGGCAGCCCTGGTAGGAGTGCTTGTAACGATGAGTCTCTAAATGCATTGGTACCGTGGGTGTCAGATTTCTCCCAGGACCTGGCAGTCATGTTCTGGCCGTTCTGATGAACGTTCTCGCTCGGCTTGTCTCAGACCCTTCCGTCACCTCGCCCCCCCCGGGCGCCCCGATGCCACATCATTCCAGAAGGGCTTCCAGTGAGCACCAGAGGCGGGGCTATCGCACCGCCGTGCTGAGCGCTCTTACAACCTGTTGTTACTTCCTTGCATCATTTCATGGATTTAAAAGGTTTGCGGGAAGGAGGGTGGGCGATGTGGATTCCCCAGAGTAGTCATGTGACTCCAGTCTTTTAATGATGACCTTTTCTCCTTTTCTATTTTTTCCACTCCCAACAACACACACCTAAAATATATGCATCTATTTTTCTTTCTTAAATTCCCTACCTTTCATCCAAGATTTTTCTTCGGGGGAGGGGGGCTCTAAAAAATATCTCACCGACTCTGTTTCAAGCCTTACGTTGGGTTTCGTCTGAAGCTCCTCGCAGATGAAATGATGCAACAGAGAGACAGAGTCATGCTAGGCGGCGCCGTGTCCGCAGGTCGGTAAGGGCCGCTCTGCTGCCTGCTAATGCGTATTTATGGGCTCGCTAGCCGCGGTTCCGCGCACCTGGGTGCCGCCTCTGACTAATCAGCTGACAAAGGAGCCTTGTTTATTTTCGGCCGCGTCCTTTCGCCGCTCTGGTTCGTAATCTTTACGTCGTGTCATGTGTGTGTTCCGCTCGCTTTAGGCGTTTGGTCATGCATGTATTTTTGAAGCTGCTGTTGTGTTGTGTAGCCTTTTTGTTTGTTGATTTAAGATACTGTAATGCTGCCTATCTGAACCCTGCCAAGAACCAGTCATTTTTAAGATGTCCTCACTTAACTCCAGGTCACTGAGGTGATTCTTTCACATCCCCCTCTCCCCCGAACATCAGGGCACACCAATCTCGCCGAACCTCCCCCGCACTTACCGTGACATGTACATCTTCCACATTTATATGTATGTCTATATGCACCTTGCATTTTCCCAGAATGCCGAGTGCTTGAAAATGGATTGATGATGCAGGTCTGATGAAATTAAGCTACCACTAATGCACCATCCTTTTAAGCATGAACATTTTTTCTCCTGATCAACACTATTTTTGTGAATGCCATTTTTTATAGAATGGGCTGATCACGGATCAAACAATGTCCCAGTACCTCCTCTCTGGTTCTGATTTTAATTACACACATTTTTCAGTCAATCGTGCATATTGAGGTCTCTGCTGTCCCATGTAGACACTGATGGTCAATGCCGGGCTTGTCAATGACGGAGAGCAGCGAGTGGAAGTCCACGGTACTGTTTAGTCCATGATGCCGTCGTCCACACGGAAAGTTCTGAAGGACCCCGAGGTGGCCAACCTCTTCTTCAAGGATGACCCCGAGGAGGTCTTCTGTGACCTTCAAGAGATCGGCCATGGCAGTTTTGGGGCGGTCTACTTCGTAAGTGGCCTGTCCAGCACCGCCATCACCACGCTGTCACTCTGAGAGTGTCCTCTGGCCATTAACCATGTATCCGTTTCAGGCCCAAAACTGCTACACGAATGAGGTGGTGGCCATCAAGAAAATGTCCTACAACGGGAAGCAAACGACAGAGGTGAGCAGCTGAGCACAAGGCTGAAGTTTGACCAGTCCAAAGTTGGGGTCGGCCTCACTAATTTTAAAATTTAGCTGCTCCATCACTGAACTGAACGCTGTGGCACTGAACACTATTTCTGTAAAGGCTAAGGTTTTAAACATAGGGTGATGATGCACTTCTGATAGCAAGGCAATGATGAATCACTATTATTCAGAAATGTAACTCAATTTTGAGTGTCCCTGTGCATACATGTCGAGACAGCATAAAACTTCCCCCTTACAATGAGTTGACACAGTTAAGGTGCCCGTAATGTTATGAGGATAATGAAAGTGTGAGAAGGATAAAGTAACCGTGTTGTGTAGATGTCAGCAACAAGCTATATATGTTGCTTATTCTGCTGGAGGGGAGTCGTTACTGTATTTATGTCGTTACTGAGCTTCCCTGACCAACCCCTCCCCAAACACCCAAGTGAAAAGTTGAACACAGCAGTGCACCACCCGAGTGGACGTCCAGGTGACTCTGATGCCATGCTTTCTCCGCTTCACAGAAATGGCAGGACATCATCAAGGAGGTCAAGTTTCTGGAACAGCTCCGTCACCCCAACACCATCGAATACAAGGGCTGCTACCTGAAGGACAGCACTGCTTGGGTGAGTCTGACACGGCCATGTCCGAGCCACAGTCTCCTACCGTATTTGCATTATTCGTGTTACACAAATGCCTTTGCAGGGAGCGATTTCCATCTGGCCTGAGGTTTTCCATTTCCTGTAAGACCCACTGGATTACCTTTGCTCTATTATTAATTGTGATTTTTCTCCTCCCAGACATTCCTCCTTGCACCATGAGCATTAAACATCCTTAGCTATGTAAACTTCTCCCTTTGGCTACCGTGGGTCTATTTTTAACAAAGACATTCATGAGAACCACATGACCTTGAGCTGGCTTAGCTGCCCGCCTTTGCTTCAGGTGAACGAAATGTCACCTTAATTCCCGCGCCGTTAAAGTGCGAATGTTCTGGCTCTCCTGCTCATGGCATTGTTCTTTGTTCCGCTCAGCTGGTCATGGAGTACTGCCTGGGCTCAGCTTCTGACCTGTTAGAGGGTGAGTGTTTATTTTTTTTAAGCAACCTGATGCATGTTGAGAACTCGGTAGAAGGTACGTGGAGAGATGCGTAGTTCACGTAGCGTCTCTTAGTTTGACTTCTGGATGTGGAAGATTCAGTCCTTTGGTCACATTTTCCCTGGAATTAGATGATTCATTGAAACGTATGTCGAGACACTCAGTAGGAAGATCCTGTTTGCCAAATCTGGAGGCAACACATTGACCTGATCTAATTCTCACTGCCCAGTGACTGTGACGTGATTTACGTTGCAATGTACATAAAACCTTGGTCATTTTGATTTCTCTTTGAACACATAGTTCACAAGAAACCGCTTCAAGAGGTAGAAATTGCTGCCATTACCCATGGTGCCTTGCAGGGACTGGCTTACTTACATTCCCATACAATGATTCACAGGTGAGTGGTCCTTGCCTCATGGAAGATTTGTAGTTTCTGCTGAAAAGAAGATGTTGCCCTTTGAAACATTTCCCATATTTATCGAGAACTTCCTTGTTTAATGGACAATTTCTAGACCTGGCAGTGGAAATGCTCTTGGTATCATTGTACTATAGAACTTAGTCCGGCCTTTCGAAAAGTTGAAGCCATGGTTTATGTGCTTTCCTTCAGAGATGTGAAGGCTGGAAACATCCTCCTGACTGAGTCAGGTCAGGTCAAATTGGCAGACTTTGGGTCTGCGTCCATAGCGTCTCCTGCCAACTCCTTTGTGGGCACTCCGTACTGGTAAGTCAAATCCTGGGGCTTGGCGGAAGTGAGCCTTTGGTGTGTAGAAGGTGAAGTTTTGGTGAATGGGTCTCCTTCCTGTGGCAGGATGGCCCCGGAGGTGATACTCGCCATGGATGAGGGCCAGTACGACGGCAAGGTGGATGTCTGGTCCTTGGGAATCACCTGCATCGAGCTGGGTGAGGTTTCCTTCACAGACCCATTAGGAGGCCCGGTGGGATGGGGAAGCGCGGCCTGTGAGTGTCGCCTGGACAATTATTTCCATCGGGATCAGGATTCCTCTGGCTCTCCTAAGTGCTTCCTTCCTGGTTTTATCCATTATGGTATAATTTACAGAGCAAATTGTCCGAAGGTTTCGGAGCACAGATGATCTAACTGTTTCCTAAAATATAGTATCCTTTAAAAATAAAAAGCGTGCTGGCAGATGGGAATGCCGTGAGGAGGGCCTTTGCGGAGCCGGCTGGTCTCTGCATCAGAGCGGTGGACCTGTTGCTTCTGAGAAGATGGGCTCTCAGAGCGATTCACCTTGTAGCCAAAATATGATTTCTCCTTTCTGCTCAATTTAAAAAGTGTAGCTTGTGGGTCGGGGTTGTTTCGGGTGGTCTGACTGGATTATGAAGGGAAGAGTCGGTGGGGGGGGGGGCGGGGGGACAGGAAGGCCTGTGAGCTTGCAGGACCTCAGGGTTCGGCTGATCTGTCTGACTTAAGTACAAATCTCTTCTTTCCCCCAGCGGAACGCAAGCCCCCCCTCTTCAACATGAATGCAATGAGTGCCTTATACCACATCGCCCAGAATGACTCCCCCACTCTGCAGTCCAGTGAGTGGTAAGTCCCCCCCGGACTCCAGATCGGGATGCTTTACGTAACCGAGGAAGCGGTCACCTCCTTTCAGGCCGGGCTTTGCCCTCGTCGGCTGTGAGCCGGAGGCGCAGTGAGGCGCAGTGAGGCGCTTCTGGTGAAGGACTCAGCGCGCAGTGACTGCTGTGGAGAGAGGGACCTTTATTATTAGAAAGCACTGGATACAGTGCAGCTAAATTAAGACCCAAATGTAGGTGAAGATTTTTAGTTCAGAAATATATCTCTCTCTCCCCCCCCCCCCACAGCTTTGATGGTGGTCCCAGCACAGGTGTTGAGGGGTATTTACTCCCTGGTTGGGGTAGTTTGGGTGCCGTAAAAAGGGAAACATCAAGTTTGAGGTCTTGCTTCCCCCCGCTTCTGAAATCCTTGAGCTTTACAGAGTACTGGGATAACGTGCCCCGAGAAATGTGGACGCCCTGAACATGCATACATATTTGAGGGTTGTTTGCATTTCCCTTCCCCCCCTCTTTTTAAAAAAAAATTTATTTTAAGAGTTGCTGCCCGCTGGTATTTTTAAGTCGGCACATACGGGAGCTGTGCCAGTATGTGCTTGGCCGGCGCCAGCTTAACGAGGCCGCACAGGGACACAGCCTCGGAGATGAAGCCATGTCCCCCTAGACCTGTCCCAGTGTCCCCCTAGACCTGGGGAGGATGATGCTGACATCTCCCCCCCACCTCCAGGGTCAAGAATGAAAAATAAAAATGTGTTAAACTGAGATGAGTTAAGGGGCCCGGCAGCACTGTGCTGAGCTCCTACACAAACATCCCAGCCTGAGTGGCACAGTGTCCCACAGTGAAGCCACAGTTTCAGTTCTGTGTTTGACCCAAAAGCTGTGGGGTTTTGTATATATTTTTGTGTTTATCGTTCACCCATCCCAGCATTATGTACTGATTGTTATTTATTTTTTTCCTTTCCCCTATTTTCGCGCCCCCCGCCCCCGCAGGTCAGACGCCTTCCGTAGCTTTGTCGACTACTGCTTACTGAAAATCCCTCAGGACCGACCCTTCTCAGCCGATCTGCTGCGGGTGAGCCCCTGCCACACGCTCCGCCAGGACTGTGTGCGTCCGTGTGCCTGATCCCAAACGTATCAGAAGCTGCATTGCATTCTGGGTGTTGGTTTGTGTTTCGGCTCTTTTTTTTTGTTTTTGTTTTTTTACCCTCCCTCAAACGGTGAACCATTGTTTTTGTGAGTGAACACCTCACAGTCATGTGAGCTGCATATTCAGAATCACCTCATTGTATTGGGACTGGAAGGCACCATAATCAGGCAATCGTGGCCGAGCGTTTAGTGCTGTCATCTCCTATTAAGAAACAGGAGGCATCATCCTATCTGACACGGGCTGGGAACTTATTTAGCAGGACTAGAGTGGAAATGCAGTCCATCAGTCAGTCCTCTTGCTGTATTTCCCAGCAAGACATGATTTAAATGGGAGTTGCCTGGGGGGGATGGGGTGGAGTTTGTGGGGTTTCATGTCCCAGTATGAATGAGCTGGGTGAGACAGGGGTGTGGTGTCTGAGTGTATTGGCTGACATACCATGACACCAATGAGATCGAAGCTGTACCCTCCTTCTTGGCCAATTAAACGTTGTTTTTCCACACTGGAGGTTTGTTTTAATTGGCCGAGGGGAAGACAAACCCGTTTCATGCACACCCACCCGCCTCACCCAGCCTGCTTTGCAGCCGTGCCTGGGAGGCTCGTTTTAACGACGTTTCAAGGAGCTGTGGGCCCCTCGGTTCCAAGATTATATAAAGTCCCATTTCAGTCTGCCTCGCAGCTGCTCCGTGGAACCTTAAAGCCGTAGATGCTTACCTGTTGGCTGGAAGGAGAACTTCTGTATGACGTTCATTCACTAATGAGTCATTCTTAAGGGGGGGAAAAAAAAAGTCACGTTTTATACTGATTTCCGTCTGCACTCATAGCTACTTCATGAATGGCTGTGTGTCATAGTCTGTACACATCCTACATATTTTTCAAAGTGCTAGGACTCCACTTTTGGGCAATGAACACTTCAAGCGCCATCTACTGGAGAACAAGAAGTATAAGCCCCATTCGGCCTGTCTGAAATCACAAAGTCGTTTTACATGGTTTTACAAGTCACAGTAGTACATGACATAGTGCCCCACTGTTATTAAAGCAGACCAAGATTCTGGTGTGCTGTCAGAAATTATTCATACTTGAAAAACCCGTTTTTAGAGGCCAGTTATGTCTATTGTGCCATTCCCTTCTTAGTCTTTGCTCTGTCTTCTGCTTTTTTTGGGCCTTGTGACTCGGGGAGGGGTGCCCGCATGGGCAGTTAGGTGTCATATATCATTTTATCTTGCCCCCACCAAGCATGACTTCGTCCGGCGCGATCGCCCCCTACGGGTCCTGATCGACCTCATCCAGAGGACCAAGGATGCGGTGAGAGAGCTGGACAACTTGCAGTACCGCAAGATGAAGAAGATCCTGTACCAGGAGAAACACAATGGGCCGATGAGCGAGTCCCAGGAGGAGGAGGAGGTGGGGAACGCGAGGACCCTGGGGCTGTCCGGCGCGATGCCAGACACCTGCTGATTTTTTAAAAAATTAATTACTTCACTGGTCACATTAAAAGTTAATTTTTTATAACGTTTATCAGTTTTCCCCAGAATACTGACAAAAAAAGAAAAGAAAACAAAAAAATTCTTTGACTTCATGACACCTACACGTATCCATGTGCTTACAAAGCACAGAGGATAAATTTAAACTTTCGTCAGCTCTGTTTCATTTTTATTTAGTTTCCAGATTTTGAATCAAACCTTTTAGAAAAGTTTCAGAAAGTGTCCTGTATGTCCGTCCACCACGGCTTGTGAGAGCAGCTAGTAAGCAATGCTTTGGGTGCATTCATAGTCCTGATGGTGTTGCGTGTGGCTTGGTGGCCGGGTCACCTAACCCCTGTGCCGGTGTCTCCCCATCCAGGACAGCGAGCAGGCCGGCTGCAAGATGAACAGCCTGGGCAGCAACCACTCCATCCCCAGTACCTCAGTCAGCACGGGGAGCCAGGGAAGCAGCATCAACAGCATGCAGGAGGTCATGGACGAGAGCAGCTCCGACCTCACCATGATGCACCCCTACGACAGCATCCCGGAGCCCTCCGCTGGCATCAAAAAGGTCAGAGCATGGGCAGAGGGTGGGCACAGAGGAGTGGAGCACGACGAAGCCGACTGGGAGTTGATTGGCATTTTTGCATATGCTAGCTTTTCACCAGTGATGTCATTGGTAATCATCTCCAAAATCTAAAACTCCACATTTAGATCCCAGACAACTAAGCCCCCCCCCGAAGACAACTGTGTGTCCTCATTTGCCTGAAAATTAATTGTTATTTATCTCAGAGGAGATTGTGGTTCCCACTTGAGTGACGAGCATTTAATCAAAGCAAATAAATCCATTGACTGACGCTTGGCTTTTCACACCACTGACAGGCATGGATCTGGGTCCATCACAGAGAAACCGTGTTTTTTTTTTTTTTTTTTTTTTTGATCCAAGTTCTTTGCCTGGCCTTGTTCTGCTGCATTGGACAGTTGAATAAACAGTAAATTGATTTTTTTTTTTTATCTATAACCTACAGATTTTGCAGCTAGTTTTCTTTAGATAGAACATCGTATAGCGATGAAGAAAATAACATCACTTTGGATCCTGTGGGTCCAGATCTTAGACCTTATTTTTTATTTTTTTGTTATTTTGACACTTAGATTTGTGGTGAAAATGAAACTTCTGCTTGAGGTGCTATTGCTTGTGTTATTTGACTGGAGGTATTTAGCTTGATTATGCTTAAGTAAAGTTCAGTGTTTGTGTCAAATGTTAAAGTTGGTAAAAAACAAAAACGAAATTGTTTCATGTTTTTTTTTTTTGCGTATTTTCTCCTGTCATCTGACACCTTTGTTAATTAGCTTACAGGGAAGACAGGAAGCAAGACATCTCGCTGTGTGTCAGATTTAAGACGACACTAAATTTAAGACGAGCGTTCGTCAGCCGTGCTGTTTGATAAGGTGGCGTCACACAGGAAGCTGGTGTCTTTAAATATCAGATCGGCAGGGCAGGGTGTTGGGTGCTTGCAGAAATAGAAGCACTGGAATCTTTATAAACTGAAGGAACAGCTCCAGTGTCAGATCAATCATTACCAGTGTTTAAAGGCTAGATCTTGTTCCCTCTGTGTTGTCATCTGAGGGACAAACAGCCTGGTTTTTCTTGGGGGTGTTATGAACTCTGGTCCCTGATACTGCATGTCCTGCTGTCCTCCCGCCC
>JAODJU010000040.1:29648256-29662734 GCA_026776725.1 Gnathonemus echidnorhynchus
CCCTCCTCACAGGAGCATGCCTGCATTCGGGATGAGGCCGGGCACCAGGAGCCCAGGCCGGAGGTGCGCCCCCCCTCCGAGAGGAGCCAGGCCATCAGCTACAAAAACCGCGAGAGATTCGCCACCATCAAGTCGGCGTCACTGGTGAGCCGGACGGACCTCCTCTGTCCGCCTCCCCTCCTCCCGCCGTCTCGACATCCCTCTCTGTTTCCACAAGAAAGCCCCCCCCCCTGCCCCCACCCCCTTCTGTGTCTGTTGTCATGGTGACCGGAACATGTGAAAAAGCAGATGTTGTCGTGGCTTTTTCTTGCTGCCTGGTGACGTAGTCACTCAACGTACTACAATAGTGGCGCAGTCTAATTAGAGACCTGCCTATTGTGTCTGTGTGCGGGTCTGCTCTGTTTGTACTGAACTTTCCAAAGTCAAGGAGATTGGTTTCTTGTCGTGTGTTTGAAACATGAAATCAGTCCTCCGTAGGATACGGCGGGCAGCCATTTAAGACTCATCATCCATGTTGACACCTTGTTAATGGCTACGCGTTTGGACCAGAAGTTTGTTTCACGCTTTGGTGTCTGTAAAATCCGACAGCGACAGTGAGGCGTGTTTCTGTGTGGTGAAGCGGCTGACCCGCTGATGTCACCGCTGCTAGCTGAATGCTAATGACCCTAGACCCCTCCCTCGTCAAATGAGCTTGGGGGAGGGGGTTAAGTGTATTGCAGGAAATCAAACGCATGGAGTGTGGTGTAAGAGGAAGTAGAAACACTTCTGAACTGTGTCTGTGGGCAGAGAAGCAGGGCGGGAGTGCGCCATAAGTCAGCGCTGCCCTTATTTGGGCGTCAAGCGGCTGGCTGCCACAATCTATGTCTGCCTATAGCGCTTTAGCTTTTACCGCTTTAGCCACAGTCATTAGCACTCTGGCCATAGCATGTAACGCTCTCGCTTTAGCCTTTAGCCCATTAGCCTAAATGCTGTAGGGATTCTGGCATGTGCAGCACGAAACTGGGCTCCTTGGCTGGATCAGACACATTCTCTAAGAACACGCTGATACCTGAAGGCCAGCTGAAGCCTGATGTCTGATCCTGTGCTCCCCAGTTCTGCCGAGCCTGAGCTGTGGGGCAGCTTAGTTCCTGAGAGAGCCAGGGGGACTTGTTGCAAGGATGAGGTCCCACCCAGGCAATAATTAAGATGTTTAAGATTCACAGGCGAAAATGGGATTGGACACGTCAGCTGAGATCCCCCGCTGTGCCGGTTCGGCGCGGCCGCGCTTTACGGCTGCAAACTCGGGTGATGCCATTCTGAGGGGGGGTGTCTTGGTCCCGGATCCTACAGGGTTCTACCCTTTGAAGATTATGGGGGGTCTCTGGAGCTGTCAGTCCACCGTGTCCGTGGTGGAGGATTACAAGCCCCCCCTTGGGGACAGGAAGGGAGGGGACGGATTTAAACACCAAAGACTCAGGCCCCCTGCTGGCACTCCTTCTACATGATGTGCCCACCCTCACCCCTGCTAGACAGATCCCCCTTTCCTGAGTCCATCAAAACTTCAGAGAGAGGCGATAGTTTTGTATAATTTTCTGGATTTTTTTTGTGGTTTTATTCTTCGGTGCAGTTGTTCACTTGTGCATTTATTATGGCAAAGCGTCATACAAATATAATTCTACTTAATTCGGTTTGACCTGTAAATGGCACTTTGAAGCGTAATTGATTTAATGGAGTGGCAGTATGTCTGTGAGTGCTGGATATAGTTATTGGTACCGCTGCAGTTTTGGAGTCATTTTTAAACGGCATGGAGGCTACAACAGGCTCTGTCAGAGGAGTCTCTGATAGATTTATTCATAGTAAAACAGTTCATGTTGAAAAGTTGAGCTTACTTGTCTGACGTGGCTCTATTTTAGTATTTGATCCAGTGTTTAATCTGATATGAGAATTATGTTCATGTGGCTATTTGAAAAAGGGCAGCAGTGCTTGTGGGAGGCCTTTGAGTTGGAAGAGCCCATGTAAGAGTCGATCTGTCCATCTCTCACCGTTAAACTCAAGGTGTGAGTTTGGCCATTTTCACGTGCAGAGCTGCAAGCCTGTGACTTGATGCTGGTTGCAGTGTCACCATCTGCGCTCTGGAAACAGGCTCCATGTGACCACCCTGCCCGCACAGAGGTGTCCGTCTTCCTTCTGCCTCCCAAGGCTTTGCTCATGCTTGGTCTGCACACCCAGGCCCCTCGTGTCATGCTGCGGTTATGACGTCATGTCAGACTCTGGGATGTGGCCCTTCATCAAGCGTGGCCTTGGACCTGCTGGCTGGGTCCGTCCACCTCATGTTTTTATCGCTTCTGAAGATTCTGGACTTTTCGGACAGTGAATGTGTTTTAACATTATAAATTACGGGACTCTTGGGTTTGTCATCATAAGCTATTGCCACCCCCCCCCCCTCCTCCCCAGGTTACGCGGCAGATTCACGAGCATGAGCAGGAGAACGAGCTGCGGGAGCAGATGTCCGGGTACAAGCGCATGAGGAGGCAGCACCAGAAGCAGCTGATCGCGCTGGAGAACAAGCTGAAGGCCGAGATGGACGAGCACCGGCTCCGCTTGCAGAAGGAGGTGGAAACGCAGGCCAACAACGCCCACATCGAGCTGGAGAAGCTGGCGAAGAAGCACGCCGTCCACACCGAGAAGGAGGTGGGTGCTTTGGGGCGGACACCTGGACTCAGGATTTTCTTCACGGAGGGTACCTGACGCATCAGCTGAGGATCACTTACCCAGACATGGACGTCTGCCACATTGCTGCACATCGTAACCAAAATCCCTCAAATAATCTTCCAGCCCTTCGAACTCCTTGGTCTAGAGGCTAAACAGTCCTTGATGAGTCACTCTGATGCTTTGAAATACAATGAGGGCATCTCTGGTTGGGAGAGTGGACATAATCTCGTGACTCAGGTTAGGGGGAGGGCAAAATTGGTGTGGACCTTCCAGGAGAACCTTAGGTTTGTTATGGTGCTTGGATTTATTAATTTTTTTTGGGTTCCTCAAGATTACTAGGAGTCATCATGTCAGACTGTCACTTCCACCCTTCTCAGATGTATATTTAAATATAATTCATTGGTATTTAACAGTCATAATTACATATAAAGCACAAAAGGTGATGGTATCACTGGTAAGTACATTCATGTAGAAATTGTAGCACTTGCTGAAAATGGTGATGGACCTGAAAGCAGGTCTGTATCCTGCTGTTAAATTTGGCATTAGATTGGTAAGCAGGAGAGAGTCCAGCAGTCCTGTTGCTTTTCACAAACGTGGAGGTTATTCTCTTAAATGCAGTGAAACCTCACTTTCCCTGTACAACTGCAAAAGGACAATGAATGAATGATTGCTTACAGCATACTCATTCTGTTCCTTAATTCAAAGTATTAGCCTGTGGTATGCTATGGGGTTTGAGGTAGTACATGGAGTATTGAATGGAGTGTTACCCCATTAGCATTTGGAGCATTGAATTGCCATTGAATGTAACAGTTATCAAGAGTGACAATGATACAGATTCTGCATATAAAGCTGACCAGTTGTAGTACATGGAGGAAGAGGTTAGTGTCTGCAACAGTGTATTATTTCCACATTCAGACAATATTACTTTGGGTCTAAATGTCATATTCCCCTTGTGGTTGAATAAGGTTTGTGTTTATTACGAGGTTTCAGTGTTGCTTAAAAGCAGATGAAGGTTTCACAGAACAGTCCCTTAACACTGAACGGACCTTCCCCTGACTGTATATGGTCTTCCGCCCGTTTCCGGCTACAGATGAAGACGGCCACGACCGACGAGAAGAAATTCCAACAGCATATCATGGCCCAGCAGAAGAAGGAGCTGACCACCTTCTTAGATAACCAGAAGAGGCAGTATAAGCTCTGCAAGGAGAAGATTAAAGAGGTTGGTGCTGTTTGTGTGCCTCTGAGTGCGATAAGGCTTCCCAGTTGGCGTGTCGGCTGTGGTCAACATCCAGCTCAGCATTTAACTAATTTGGGTTTACTGGACACTCCTTTTAAATGAATTGCTCACACTTTTCCAATACCTGGGTTTAAATCACATGAAGCTGATTGTGTTGGTTATACCCCACCTCTGGCCCCCCAAATTCCTAACAATATTTTTAGTTTGGTCCTACTAATTTTAACAATTGATCAGTTGAAATCAGTAAATGTGTTAAATCATCACAAACTAAGAGGATCATTTGATTTAATTTTAAAATACAGTCATCAGGTAAGGATTTGATCATATGACCCAAATCCAGCACATGCCTAATTCACCAGGGCTGGCAAATGCGAGGGATGATGAGAGCAGCTCCTGTACTGTGAGCATGAAGCTAAACGTGTGTGAAATGGCATTGATCACGTTGACGGGTGGCTTGCGGTTTGTACGCAAACTAAATTATATAACGTGGCTGTGAATATCCACACGCTCTCGGATGAGGTTTTTGATATCATTCTTCCTTAATAGTATAAGAATTATTAATACTTCAAGAAATGGCTGTATTTGGCACTTATTGCATGAAATCGATTTACAAGCATAGTCCATTAGGGGGTCCTTGCTTACTTTCCATGGCATACTTGGTCGCACGTTGGAACCAAATATCTCACAGTGAGTAATTATACCAATCACAGAGGTCTTACTTCATAATTGCTGTAATAACCTGGTACGTTTATTGTGGTCCTGGAGGACCAGAATTCAGTATTACTCCATTCTGCCTGCACCCTTAAGTAAAATATTTAATTAATATTCCCTCGTGTTAAAAGTATGAAACCTGTAAAATTTTTTAGTATTTCAAATTCCTGAGCTGCCACAGAGAATATAAACAACCGGTTGGGTATGAGCCCAGAACCCCCAGAATCCTCAGCCCACCTGACTTCTGTACGTCTGCGTCATCCAGGAGATGAACGAGGACCACAGCACGCCGAAGAAGGAGAAGCAGGAGCGGCTGTCAAAGCACAAGGAGAACATACAGCATTCGCAGGCCGAAGAAGAGGCGCACCTGCTGGCCCAACAGCGCACGTTCTACGAGCAGAACTGTAGGGCCTTCAAACAGAAGACCATGAGCAAGCGGCACGGGTTCGAGGAGGAGCAGATAAGAGAGGCAAGATGCCCCAACTGTACACGTATATATAATCACAGCACATTGGTGCTTAATGTGTGTTTGCATATTCATGTCTGTTTACTCTTCCTGTCCTATTATGTACATCTATATGCATCAAATACATTTACACTGCAAAGGAGGGGTCCCTTAATTTCACCATTAGTGGATTTTAATCATTTTAAGTTGATATATTTATATACATTTACGGACACTTTGCACGTTTGTTTTATGGCTGTTGGAAAAATACTTTCATAATAGCTGGAAAAACAAACAGCAGGCATGGGTGTGATATGAGTGAAAGATAAGAGGTATTTGAAGCAGTAACTGACCTCTGGCAAAGGGCCGTCTACAGTATTTTATAAATGTAGATGATTGAGGAATGAGGCTGGCTAGAGTGACAGTCAGGTGGCAGGTGGCCACCCCGGGGGGACATGCGTGTCATAGTAGGTAGCTGGAAAAGGGTGGCCTTAAAACCATAGGGGGATTTTTAGCTCTTTTTAAACAATAACGTATATATACACTTTTTGCATTCACGCTTAAATACACACAAATGGCGAAACCTTTCTCTCACTCGCTGTTGTACCACTGTCCTTTTAAGGATCACGCAAAGAGTCAAGAGTTGAAAATCAAACATTGCTGTCCATCTCCTGATCTCTTCACCACTCAAACACTATATTATTTTATTTATTTGACCGGCGACATATTTATACTTTATTATTAAGTCTGTCCAGCACATTGATCTTTTGTTTTTCACAGAATACAAAAACAATGCAAAGTTATTCCGCTAGTAAGCTGGCTAGCCATTTCACTGCTGGCACCGGTGATATTAGACAAATCGGTTATCGCTTGAATTTTCTGGCTGTGTGGAACATTTCGGCGCGATAGCCCATCAAGCTTTTACTGATGTTATGGCTCCAAATTCTAAGACCAGCTTTTCTGTGGTGCCATGCTGGAGCAGTTTTTTTCTGAACTGGAGACAGTTTTTTGCAGCGGAAACTCGCAGAATCAGTTTGGGGGAAAAAGCCTGACTCTGGCACCATATTGGTGAAAAAGGGGTACATGTGTACTGGGACAGCGGAGGTAGTTCTGATTTAGACTGTAAAAGCTGCCATATATCAAGCAAATGTTTGATTTTAGCAGCAGTCAATGTACAACTTCTATTGAATGCTTCAGATAATGCACCCGAATTTGTAAAAATCATCTTATCAAAAGATTAGCCCTACTTAATGCGAGTTGGCCTACTGACCTCGATCTGGGCTTCTAGGAGCTGAATAAGAAGATGACCCAGAAGGAGATGGAGCACGCCATGCTGATCCGGCACGACGAGTCCACACAAGAGCTGGAGCACCGGCAGCTCAAGATGCTGCAGAAGTTGCGCATGGACTTGATCCGTCTGCAGCACCAGACAGAGCTGGAGAACCAGCTTGAATACAACAGGCGGCGAGAGCGGGAGCTGCACAGGAAGCATGTCATGGAGCTCCGACAGCAGCCCAAGAACCTTAAGGTATGCTGATGGTGCCTCAATCGCTGTCCCACTGACCCAGTGTAGAGGTTCTCTGATGGTGCCCCAATCGCTGTCCCACTGACCCAGTGTAGAGGTTCTCTGATGGTGCCCCAATAACTGTCCCACTGACCCAGTGTAGAGGTTCTTGATGGTGCCCCAATCGCTGTCCCACTGACCTAGTGTAGAGTTTCTCTGATGGTGCCCCAATCGCTGTCCCACTGACCCGAAGTAGAGGTTACCTGTTGGTGCCCCACTGATGCTGTATTTAGGAACCCCTCTCACAGAAACCCAGAAGTGCCCCATCGTCGTCCCAGAACCCTGTATTTAGGAACCACCATCATGTGGGTTTGTACTTTGATGAAAGCAGGTTTCTTCAAAGATTTAATTTTGAAGTTTAATATTGCATTATATTCCAGTGGAACTCATTTTTCAACATTACGTAACTGAGGTCTCTATCTTCTTGTGCATTCCCCCCATGAATAATCATTGGCAATTAGGCTCTCTTGGTAAATATGCAGTATCTGTGCTAAAAATTACATAAGAAATTTCCCTTTTAAAGTTGATCAAGTTTTATATATTGCAGGAAATGAAAACTAGAGGGAGTGATTAAGCTGTGGGAATTGGTTGAAATTAGAACTGCACACAGGCCTCTCTGGAACGAGTTAACAATTGTTATGGAAGTTGTGCCAAATGACATTACAGTATCTGGCACCAGCTGACTCACGTACCTCATAATGCTCATACGTGAGTCGGTTTACGTCTGCATTATGACGTGTTCAAAATTACAGCTGACTTTGAAGCATGATAGGACAGACCTTGGACTAATTAAGGAAAAAAATGAAGGAATGTTCTGAAATCATCTCCTCCATAGCCCTGTGTTCCTCATGCTGGCCCACATACTGTACGGTAGTATTTCAGACACTAATGCTAGCAGTGTGAGGAACCTATTAACAGCCTAGATACTACTTTTCGGTGCATATAACCAAATACTAATGGCATACATGTAAGCAAAATTGGCTTCTTTAAATCCAACAGAAGATTGAGGTGTCATTTCAGAATTTCCCTGACATTTTTTGGATTTTGTTTTTGTTTACTCTTGAAGAGTAAATCTAGAAAGGTTTCTGTTGTGTAGCATAGAAGGCTAGGACAGTGATGTTCAGTCACTAAGTTGTTGTGATTGGTGCAGAGTCCTTTAAGTCAAGATGGTGAGGGTCTCTGTCCCAAAGGGACGAGGACAACACAATCTCAAACTAAATGGGGGGCTTTGTTCTCTGCTACTCTCCTTCTGACCAGGCCATGGAGCTGCAGATTAAGAAGCAGTTCCAGGACACATGCAAAGTGCAGACAAAGCAGTACAAAGCACTGAGGAACCATCAGCTAGAGGTCACCCCCAAAAGCGAGCACAAGATCATCCTGAAGATGCTGAAGGATGAGCAGACGCGCAAGTTGGCCATCCTGGCCGAGCAGTACGAACAGACCATCAATGAGATGATGGCCTCCCAGGCAGTGAGTCTGCACACCTCCGCCCCCTGGTGGCCACAGTGTAGTCAGTGGCGTCATTAGGACTCTCAGTCCCTCTGTGGGTGGATTGACATGCGTGGCCAGTCACTGCCTAGTAACCAGTTAACTTAACCAGTCAGTAACTGACCAGTTGTGGGTGTTCATCTCATTTCGCCCTTCACTGCTTTCAGTGGCCGTGTTAATACCCCAGTGAGTTGAATACTCCTTCCTGTTATTAGCATGTGCTTGGGCTTAATTAGCATTCAGTGATGGAGCCGTGGCGATTCGTCCGGCGACGACCCGAGCCCCGCCCTCTAATCCTCCGTTCCCTCCGTCCTTTCTCTCCCCGTCCCATCTCGACTGGCACAGCTGCGGCTGGATGAGGCCCAGGAGGCGGAGTGCCAAGCCCTGAGGCACCAGCTCCAGCAAGAGATGGAGCTGCTCAGCGCCTACCAGAGCAAGATCAAGATGCAGACGGAGGCGCAGCACGAGCGTGAGCTGCAGAAGCTGGAGCAGAAGGTGTCACTGCGAAGGGCCCACCTCGAACAAAAGGTGAGCGTCCCGCTAAGAGATCACGGAGTTTCATAGGCTGCATGGCTTGGAAAAGGCGGTCAGTTCAGTATTATAGGGAAACGCTATCTTGCTGGGCTGAGGTTCCCCAGGACAAGGGCTGAAGCACTAGTTAATCTTTTAGCTTCAATAAGGCCCCCCAATGCTGCCCTCTTTTGATGATTTGGCTCAATTACACTCAGCTACACTTTGTTGGTGTCTGGTGCCCTCTGCTGTTCAGTTATTAACAGCAACTGGCTTCAAACAAAAAGATTACATCATAGTTAACCCTGTAGGAGCAAGGTTTCTAAAATGCATGAAGAATACTTAGATAGAAAAATACACAATTGTTTAGTTTAAGTTTTGTTTTGCATGTGTATCTGTAACAGTCCTTTCAGATTTTCCATTGAATATTTAGCTGAAGCCTTTTACATTTAGTACAAAGTCCAATGATGAAACAAAGTAACGATGGGAACACGTGTCGGTCCCCACAGCAGGCGAGACTGTCGTGCTGTCAGTCACCGCCTGGTTAAATTAATTGCTGCGACTGCCGCCTATAGCTCATTGGTTATTTCAGTGGTTCCCATTACAATGAACCACGGCGGTATCCCATAGAGCACACTGAATACTGCCCATCGTCCGTTTGGGAGGCTCGCCTCGGCTGCCTGGTCAGCGTGGAGGCGGGGGGCACTAGGCGCCTCGCGTGTGGCGACGCTCTCACGATCGCCGTCGGGCGTTGCGTTCGCAGATCGAGGACGAGCAGGCTTTGCTGAAGAGTGAGTGCACAGAGAGGATCAAGTTCATGCTGGAACGTCAGAAAAAGGAGGTGGACGTGTTTGATGTGGAGAGCGCCCGGCTGGGCTTCAGCAACCTCAGCATTCTGGACTATCCCAAGGACGACTATAGATGAGAAAAGCTTCGCCACGGCTGCTGTACCTCCCTCAATGTGGCTCCACGCTACTGATGTCACTTACGAACTAGTGCCTGTGCTGCCCTTAAGTACCAAGGGTCTCCCGTCAAGTCACATGATAATATGCTGGATTTACTCTATAGGTCGTCTTTTAAAAACAAGTGTCGCAGTGTTGATGGTTTTTCTTTGTGCAATAAATTCATTGGTAAAGCTCAAAGCAAAGCAAAAAAGTAAAACAATTTGGATAAACATTGGTTAATGGCTGTACTTAAAAGATGATTTTTTTTTTTTTTTATAGCATAAGGGGAGATTTTTCCATCTCGTGGGCGGCTGTACCTTCAAAACTGCCCTCCCCTCTCTGGTATTTATAAATCAGGATAAGAAGATTTGGTACTTACACGAAGGCCGTGATGTACATATGAGTAGTCTACGTCTAGTACGTTACTTTGGGATTTAATGTGACTTACCAAACGCGCCCTGTGTGTGGCATTTAACTGTATTGGAATCATTTTCTATGGCGACAATGTGAATACAAGTCCCAACACCTATGCATAACGAGGATTGGGATGGTTGTGTATTTTGTGTATAGAAGGATTTATGGAGAGCTTTTAATTATTTTCATATTGTATTTTAACTGGTCCTCAAATGAATTTTTTAGCAATGATTCTCCCCTCATTGTTCAGTATTTTGTAGTTTAATCAGTGGGATCTTGTTTGAATTTCTGTTTAGATTGTTCTTGCTTAAACCACCTTTAAGCTGTGAATTTTTCTTATGACAAATCAAAAAATGCTTTATTGCATGCACTTTAATTTTTTTTCAAAGTTGAGCGGCATGAATCTGTCAGAGCTTTGAATTATATTTGTAAATAAAAGTGCTCATCACATGTTCCTTAATACCTTTAAGTTATGACGAGTGCAACACAGAATTCATCCTTGCTTCTCCTGAAAGCTAATATTAATAATATGTTTCAGTGACAGTCGACACATTCTTTTCATGCACACAAGGCATAGATTGTTTTCATAATGATGTAAAAGTTATAACTGTTAAAGGCAATTGAACATCTATAGGTGAATTGTAATTGAACTCTATAGGTGTAATTTTACAGCACATCTATTCAACCGTTTCAAATCTGATTGCTGAAAGGTAGGAATATGAAAAACAGCCCATACAGTCCTAGGGAGATATTCTCATATTTCAAACAGTGCTACACCAAAATACAATATACATTTTAACACATTTGGCCATGTTAAGTCACTTCATGTACCTGAAATGCCAACTCTTTCTGCTCTACGCAATATGTATAACAAAAATATTTGTGTAAATCAACATTCAACCTTAGGGCTGTTTACAGCAAGTACTCCAGCTTGACAACAAAAAGCTGTTTTTTCATGCTTTGAGAAAGGCGAACACGCCAACACAAGGTACAGTTGGGCCAGTTTACTGCAGTCAATGGAACCAACCAGTCAAGAATTTGTCAGTATTTACTAACCTGGTGTTAAGGTGCAAGTTACTTCCAAAAACAAAGGAACATGGACAAAGCAAAGCTCTTGATAACTTTTCCAAAGTTTCACTTCTTCAGCAAAGCTGATTTCTAAAGTATTCATGATGAGTTGTGTGCTTTTTCCTGGTTTACTTTCCGGCGAGCTGTTGGTACAGTTTGGGAACATAATCATCCCACTCTGCTTGGTAGCAGCTTCCAGCTACCGGGGTGTCCAGGTCGTACTTCGTGCGGAAATCTGAGATCTTGAATTTCCCTCGGTGGTCTCCGCATCGGTTGCTAAGGACCGGCTCGGCGCAGGACACCTGTCCTTGCTGTTCATACACGAGCCACACGTAGCGGTGCAGACCTACCGGATGCAGCAGAGAACGTCACCATGTTGGAGCGGGGTAAGTGAGGTATGTTGGTACTGAGACAACTGATGTCCCAACACCCCCCAGGTGGTTTTCCCACATTTCTCAATGTGCATATCATCAGTTATGCTTTGATGCAAGAGTTATTTCTTGCTAGCTTTTAAGAAGTGATCATTTTCTTATGAGTTAAAATATCCCTTACCAGTTCCTTTTGGGGGGCCAGACCCAACGTAGTCGGACATCACACAGCCACTGCCGATGTCATTTCCTTTCATGTTCACCACCAGAAAGTGATGCCATTCACTTGGAAACACACAACGAGATTCAGTTCTCTCTCATACCCACCCTTACAGATGCCCTACAATACAGAGTCCTACATACTGCGTTTTAAAAATGGCTGTTCTACATATCGGCACTACAAAATACCCACCGGAACTTGGGGTCTTTTCTGCTAGGGGCATCCGGATCGGTCAAAGCCAATGTGTAAAGCTTACTGGGATCGCAACCCTCCCATTCGATCGTCGTGGGCCGGTTCTGTACCTAAACGTAAGATCATTGCATACGAGCGGAACACAGTCAAAAGCACCGACCGGCACGATAAAGTAATGCTTCACTAATGTGGCACATGCTTTAAGAAGAGAACGACCACTTAACTATCGATAATATAACCACATACTAATGCAACGTGTTGGTGTACAGCAGGCCCGCTTGGCACCCAGAATATTCGCTGCAATTTTAAAACCCTTGTTAAAACTACAAATCAAATTTCTCCGAACGCCGTTATGTTACAAAATGCATTTTTACCTGCAAAAGTATCCTAAAATGCACACATACCAGTCGGAAATGGACTCAAATCGCATTCTGCATACCGACAAGCGTATCGCATACTTCGTATTGCCATATCTATGTACAACCTGAGTGGGTGTCAGGACTTTGCCCAGCTCATCAATTTCAACGGTGCCATATTTCACAACCAAAGGATGCGCAGGCTTCTCCTCCACCTCGTTGAGGGCGAGGGATCCGGTCCACTGACTCAAGTCCAGAGGCATTGTATGAAATATGTAGTACAACAGCCCCCAACTTCAACACAAAGTCAAACGACAGCTGCAACGAAAAACCATCCCGTCCCGTTCTTTATATAGACATAGTCTGCTTGCCATTGACTGGCAACTGTAGAGACCAATCAGCGCTTGGTCCTCTCTGTGCTACTATTTATGATTGGATAACTGGGGCGACAAACCCCGCCTACACGTGCGCTGTCTGGCCTGTAGATTCAGCCGCTGCATATAGGCCAAGTACTAAATACAAATTCCTATGCCGTAACGGCGCATCGCGAAGGGAGATAAGCTTTCAAAAACGTTTTCTTATGTTCGCAGTTTTCTCATAAAATGTAAACTGAGTAAATTAACGTGGTGCCAGAATATTTCTATGGTTTTCCTTCGTTTCGTCCCGCCCGTTGTCCCTGTGTCTTCTGGGACAGGTTGGAGCTGTCATGCATGTCATATATTTTACGTGCGTTTCAATCAAGGGCGTAACTTTGGCTGGAACATTGGAGGGGTGGGGTTGAGGTCTCCACCCAGTATTACGGGAGAAAAATTATTACTGGGGGGGTTGTATTAGCTGTTTTTGATTTATTGGGGGAGCTACAACCTCCCCCATCCCCCCGTAATTTACGCCCATGGTTTCAATGGCATACTTATTCTCTTCGTATTAAAAGCTGAATGTGAAACAAAATCTACGACAGCAAATAGTTTAAAGTAGCAAATAGTATCAGAATTACAGCGGCAGCGACAGAGTAGCCCTGGAGGATAAACTTGCTTGTTACAAGTGGATTGCAATTGTCTGTCCCAGGAGTGATATTAAATGAACTAAAACGGTGCAGGTTATCATACAATTGGGAATTATAAAGTTCTATTTATTAATAGGACACCAGGGACACAGCAATACCAGTGGTGTTATATACAATAAACAAAATTACATTTAACCCATTTTGATGAAATATTTTTAAGGAGAAAATGATACACAATAAACTGCTGTTTAAAGATGGAATGATTAAAATATTTTATGATCATAAAGTGAATATATGTCAATTGTCAAATAAAATGAAAGTTATAAAAATAGAGAATCAGTGTGAGGCTCATATCTTAAGATTGCGATTGCATAAGATTGGACAGGTTGTTTAATTTCTTGTTCTCATGTTTACCTGCTCTTGTGTGGTCAAGAACTGATTTCTAATGGATCTGACCTGATGAACAGATGTAATTATGTCGATGAGTTATGTTAAGAACGGCGTTTGTGTAGTGAGGACATTTATCTGTGGTGCTGAGAATCACTTTGTTCTTGTTTTTTCCCCAACCAACATGCCACTTATTGTGGTTTGAGTGGCTTGTTATGAAATGTGTCGCTAAAACTGTTAAGTGGTTTGGGTAAGTATGTTGTGAAAGGACACTTTCAAGACACTGATTGAATTTAATGTACTGGAATTCTTCCAGGACATCATGGTGGTTTAAGCAGGAAGCACTACTAGGCCTGGGGATGACCACTCCTGTTTCTGTGTCTTTAGAGTTTACATGTATATTCTCTGCCTGTTTTCAGTCCGAAACATGCAGTTAAATTGCCCATACCCTGCAGCCCTGTGGATGGATTTCATTCATAAACCTCAAGCAATGGTAAAAAAAAGAAAAGAAACTGTTACTTTAATTACAGCTTATTGGATGTAGATGCAAATGCTGACACACAAAAACAAATGGTTTTGAGTTTATTAGGTTTGCCAGCTTTGGTCAGCCAGGGATTCTCAATTTGAGACAAGTCTGCACACATATTTACATGTACAGTGTGTGAGAGAAATATTACCTTGTAAATAGTCTGTAGGGTTTGCAAACTGCCCTAATGCTATTGGTTAATTTTAAGTTTATAATGGAATAATATAGATTTGCCATAGGATTTCTTTTTTTTTTTTTTTTTTTTTTTTTTTTATCTTTATATGTTATTGCGCCACAAAGCCGGAGCTGACAGGGGGGGTTAGTGGGAAAGAGATAGATAGAGAAAGTGATAAA